>VWZS01005568.1:1174088-1345202 GCA_013397075.1 Rhabdornis inornatus
TCCCTTCCCTTCTTCTATTGACATTTTTTTAAGTCTGTTTCATAAATCATATTTGTCAGTGTATTTTTGAAGACTGTGAAAAATCACTTGGTAAAAGGCTGCAGAATTCATTGGATAACACTATGTCTCAGAATAAATCTTCTGATGTATATCCTAATGTATACTGATAGTGATGTACTTGAAATTTAATGTTTCTACTCATAGCTCTAGATGGCACAAATTAGTGACTGGTGTCATGACACATAATTGCCTTTCACTAGTGTTCTGTATCATGGACATTAGCTTAGCTTATGCTATTACTTCATAGGTGATACCAGAGCTTCTACATTTCTAATTAACTCCTGGACTGTGAGCTGCAGTCATTACCGAAGCAGCAGAATGGAAACGACTGGTGACAGACAACAGTCATTTCCTGACCAGGTTCTGGCTCTCTGTTGCACTCCTGTTGTCATGCTCTGCTGGAGCAAGGATATGGGAGCAGTGTCAACAGTGATGGCCTGTTCAAGTTAATTGCAGCTGCTGCAGAACAGGATGAGGATTGAGGAGTTCAGGGAGCACTCTGAGTTTCCACTCAGAACATTTTTTTAAACATAGTTTGGGAATATTCTATAAAGCAGAGGAGCAAATACAAGCTGAAAATCTCATTAAGTTTGAAAGATGGAAATGGAAACTCTCTGTTAACTCCTGAATTGTGTGGCCAGAATTTCTTACTGCAAACTGGTATGGATGTTTCTATGAGATTGGATGAGCAGCTTCTGCTACATGACCTTTTGAACAAAACAGATAAGACAAAGCATTTAGAGAAGTGATTAAAAGTTGTTCTCAACTTTCTTCAGAATCTGAAAATGGATAACTTACTAGGGAGAGTGGAAGGAAAGGAAGATCCCTGAAATTGCCAATTGATTCAGACACGTTTCACACAATACCATGGACATATTTTCTAAAAGAGGGTCAAACTTAAAAATTGCTTTACATTTGTACTCAATTTTTACACTGATTTTAGTGTGAAGTTTCGAATGCTCAGAAGGCATTCTGAGTTCTGAATTTAGTGGTCTGAATTTGAGTACAAATGTGACATTTTTGTCCTTTATTTTTATCTCAGCTTTTGCTCCATTTGACTCCAATTTTAACATTTATGTCTTTTCATTTCATCAATTTATGATCAGTTAGAGCTTTCAAGCCCCCAGATTTAATGAAGAACTCTTAACCCTTGGTCTGTGCTATTCATAAACATTTCTTCATCTTGTTCCATTTTTCACTCAGTACACAGCATGAGAATACAAAAATCTACAAGGTAGAAAGAGTCAATAATACCTAGCTGCAAAAGTGACTTTTGTTTGCCAATTTTCCTGAAGACTGGAGTGATATATAAATATCCAGCAGACAAATGGGATCCACAGGGACCCCTTTAAGATCTTTATGAATATTTGAAAGGGCACCTGGAGCCGTGGCTACACAGGGCAATCAATTGCTATGAATTTTTATTTCCCCAAGCACTCAAAGGGAATGGCATGACAGGTATATGTATTATCAGCACAATTCATTTAAAGAAACATGGAGCTTATTTTGATAGGACCAAGGGGAAAAAAAAACATCATTCATAACTAATCTCCTTTAAATTGAGGTTGGCAAAGCTTATTACTTAATTATTGGAATTTTTGTAAAACTGAATGCTTCCTATTATTTTTAGATGCTGTATAGTCTTTTTTGAATTCCAGAACTGCTTTCTTAGAATTTGAAAAGCAGCCTCAGGAGCCTGAAGAAATGTATAATGAAAAGAAACACTTTTTAAAAAATAAGAATTGAAAATCAAATTAGAAGTTGGAATTTTTGAGGTGTCCTTCTTTCCTTTCTCTTTGGTGACTACTTTTCAAAAAACCTTCTCTTCCTTCCAAAGGAGAAGAGCTCAGATCTTTAAGCTTATTTTGGCAATCATTAAGTATTTTAAAATTGAATATTATATCAGATACAATTAGAAATACTATTGTGTCACTGAAAATTCCATTGTCACTGTCATTTATGTATCTCTTTTGTGATACATATATGTAATAAGTTAAACCACAAAAATAATTATTCATGCATGTATTAAAGCTGTAAGAAGAAGCATTATATATATTTAACTAAACTATAGCACCATCTATTTCTGTTTGTTTTTTTTTTAGAGATCTGGCCAGGTCCCAAATGTTGTTCTTAACAAAGCCCAAGTTCAAATGGTGCAGAACTAACTGCAGTAAGAAAATTTCAAAAAGGAGTAGCTATACTGCAGATATACAATATTGTACACTTGATCTAGAAATGAAGACTGTGGTTTGCTTGTATGGGTGCTCAACCAAATGTATAATCATAGAAGTGGTGTGTAGGCACCTCGCTTCTTTGAGATCTTAAATTCATTCTCAGAAATCTAACTATTTAATCTTCCATGACATTACTGGCTCCTGAAATTATTTGTGGAAGAACAAATTGAAGGATTTGAGGCAGAAGGTGTCAGAGTAATTTTAAGTTACTCTAAGACACATGCTCCTTAGTTTTGACATTTTTCAGTTGGATCAAACTTTTAGGAAGAATAAAATCCAAACCTGGTTGCTGTTGTATAAGTTGCAAATAGTACAAAATGGTTGATACAAAATTCTAAGAAGCCAGTAGGCAGGGATTAATACATGAAATAAAATATTTGCTTGGTGACTATTCAGGGTCCTCAGGGCATAAACTCTTTTTTCCGAAAAATCAATCTGTGAGAGAACTGTTTTCTCTTTACAGTATTTCATATCCAGAGGCCGCTGGCCATAAAAGGTGTTGAATCCGTTATAAGCTTGCAGAATTTCTGAAAATCATGTCACAGCTGAGTTTCTTGCCATTTCCTCATATCAATTCCATAAGTACAAGTACTGTAAAAGTAATTTCTTTTTATGCCTAAAGCTAAAATGCAGCTGATATATACACAGATCACTGATCTTTGTTTAATGGAAGAAGAAGATTTAGTTTGGTGATTGTTTCTGAATATTGTGTACTGAGGTGTCAGTCCAAGCTATTTTTGATCTACAGATAGTCATTGGAAAATTGTTGACCTATGTACACATGAAAACCTTGTTCAATACTCAGATATATGACTGAGTCCGAGGTCCTCCTGATCAAATAACAAATGAGCTAGAAAAACCTCAATATCAAATACAAAAACTTTTAAACACCTATTCTCCTAGTCATTTAAACATAGTCATTTAAACAAACTTGGCTACCAACCTTGTTACTGGAATCTCTCTACACTCTTGTCCTTACTGTAGTTGACAACTGTATCTCCTTGTTGTTTTCAGATCCTTGCTTTCTGCATCCTATTTACATTTAGCCTGTTATTAGAAACATGTTTAACCCCCCATTTTCAATTATATTGATATATGCTAATGATTCAAATAGACATGGTGCAATTACACTGTGTGGGCAGAATTTCCCTTCATGGTTTCAATTAAATCTTATGCTGTAGACCTGAACAAGGAATTTTCTTCATTTCAGTGTATGTAGGGGACAGCTACAGATAACAGTGATTTATGCATATTGTTCTCTGGAGGCTATATTTATATAAGATTCAGGCCTTAGGACAGTATTCTCAGTTAAGGACACAGAAGGAGAAGGGTGTTAAGATGATTAACACAAACAGAAAAAGTAAAACCAGTGCTAAAATGTCTAACGTTTTGAAAGTTTGAACACTGGCGAAGAAGATGGTCATGGTAGTCTCATCATTTCAGGTATTCAGAACTAACCCATAGAGCCACAGACTAAAAGTAGACTTAAGATTTTCCTGCCATGTAACACTGATGGCAAGACTGGAGACGCCTTTCCAGTGTCCTTTATCTCACTGTTTTTGCTCTAGGCTCTTTGTTCTAGTTTCATTCAAGATGCCACTGATTTGACAGCCTTTCTGTATCCTCAGCACTTAGTTTCCTGATCCCTTCATTGCTCTGTTTTTTCTGATAAAAGTTTTCTCAATCCTCTCTTCCAAATGAGAACATGAACACTAGAATGCTGCTCTAGTCTGGAGGATTCAACTAGAAGGTTGCCTGTGATAAAAGAAACTTGAATAAAGCAGTTTTGTTTTTTTTTTTTCTCTTAATTTAAAACACAAATAGAATACAAAACAGTAGGGTAAAGGCACTGGAGTGACATCTTCACTACTGAAAGTCAAATCCATTGACACTTTAGAAATGAGAAGTACCTAAAGCAAACATATCTGAAGTTTTCCTGGCTCATACTAAAATCTGTGATTCGCTGTAACTGACTGAGAGACTCAGATGAAAAAAGAGGATAAAAGAAACCACAGTGATACAGGTGAGTGATCAGTCCTCCTTTTAAGTATGATGTTCTGGCTAGAGGTAAACAAGCAGAAATTTTATGAGTTGAATTCTCGTACCTGAGTGCACATATACTAAATAGAAAATTACTACATGGTCTGGTTCCTCTTTTAAAAAAATTCTATTTTTATAATTATGATGTAGCTTCATTTGATGAAGGCAGTTATCTGAAAGCCACAGTAAAATCCTTGTTGTGGGACTGTAATAACATTGCTTCTTCATTTATTTAAGTAAGACAAAGGATCTCTGCTATACACTTTTGTAATTAAGGATATCAGTAAATAGAATGCACCTGTCTCAACAACAGGCATTCTAGAAGAAGCTAGTTTAGGAGCTGCAACACAGCCAAGAGGCTCGAAGGAAAAACAATAAATTTAAATAAATTTGTGATCCAGAAAATACGAAGATGAATAAATTCTGCCTTATTTTCAGGGAGAAGTTCCTCAAAAACGGGTAGGAATGCAGTGTACTTGCTAGTTATACAGGTGGATTGTTTTTTTATACGCATGAGTGGATAATGTAGTATGCCTTGCCAGAACACAGAGGGGCTTTTCATGAGATTTTCCCTTGCTCATCAAGTGGACATGTCGTGTCTTTTTGTTGGAATAAACAAAGAGAAATGTTGTACTGATATGGCTGTAATACTGAGTGGTCCTGACTGGCAGGAAGATAAAGATCCTTGGATTTTCAGTTTGTTTTCAGTCTGCATTTCTTTGCTGCATTTGAACATTCCTGAGAGTGTGTCTGGTCTTTCAAGGCCTTGAAAATCCCTCTCCTGCAAATCACCCCTCTTTTCATACTGTGAAGTTTTATGCTCAGGCTTCAAGATTGTTTTCATTGTCCTCTTTTTATCTAAAATAGTTAATGGGAATCTATGCTGTATGCGATCTGACTGTTAATAACATCTATGGAGAAAAGAGAGGAAAGAAAGAATTTGCTCTGCTAGTAACCATCTTCTGCCTCTGAGTCCATTCTGTTAAAGCAGACAATCTTCTGCTGTCAGCTCTGTGCATTCCTCATCATTTCCTCCTGGTTTTTGTCTTAAAAAAGGAGCAGCAGAGAAGTGCTGCACCAGTCAGGTGCAAATGTCAGGAAAGATGTGTGCCAAACCATATATGTAAGCTCCAGATAGACAAGCTCTGCATTTCAGGAGCGTGTCTGTGTATACATATAGACGCACACACATCACATTTATCACTCAAAAAGATAGGATGGTAGAAATGAAGAGCAAGAAACAGGGAAAACCCCTTAGGATCTGCACACAATAAACAATACATCACTAACTTCATTATTTTACATATCCTGGCAACAGCAGCCAAGTCACTACACTGACACTATACTATACAAACCAGTGAAGATTTAGATAATCATTACCACAAGCTATGTTTTGGGCGATTTTTTTTTAGTCCACAATAAAGGTGTTTTTGGTGTATTTATTAACGCTTTTGTTGTATCAGTTATTTTTTATTTATAATTAGTCTCCAATAAATGATTTCTTCTAAGAGGAAATAATTAGCTCTGCTACAAATCATTAATTTCCATGTGCAAAAGTTGACGATCTACAGAAATAATTTACAAGTCTAATGCAAGTTCTGGATTTGTTTTCTCTTCTCTATCCCCCTGCCCTGTTTCTGTCTTATTTACAAGCATTTTGCTTGAATTAATAAATAAACAATAGCTGAAATCTTTCATCCTAATTAGCATAAAATGGCATTTGTTATAGCAATATTTAGCAAAGTGATCTGATGCAGAGGATTAACACTGAAACGAAGATGTGAATAAATACACAGTAATTGAAACCAAATTCACTAACCACACATAGAATCACACTTTTAGATAAAGGTTTTGCATTTAATACAAGATAGTATAACCCTGCTGTGTGGACTATGATAAATTGCTTAGTGCATGTCTGCTGGGATGTGAGACGACAAGATATTATTCTTAACCCCAGAACTGTCAAACATGATTATTTCCACAGAAGCTTGACAGCACTGGGAGTGATGAAAGGAAGCCTCTGTAGGGAAGAGGGCAGGAAGGAGACTAGAGGAACATTCTGCAGGTGTTTTTCATTGAATCATAGAATCGTTAAAGTTGGAAAAGACCTATTGAGATCATCAAGTCCAGCTGTTAGCACAGCTCTGTCAAGTCCATCACTAAAACTATGTCCCTAAATGTCACATCTACGTTCGTTTTGGATACCTCCAGGGATTTTGATTCAACCACTTCCCTGGGCAACTGGTTCCAATGTCTGACTACATTTTAGGTGCAGAAATTTTTCCTAAAACCTCCCCAGTGCAACTTGAAGGCATTTCTTCTTATCATATAACCTGTTTTTTAGGGGAAGAGACAAACCCCCACCTCACTACAACCTCCTTTAGGTAACTATAGAAAGTGATAAGCTTCCCCTCTGAGCCTCCTTTCCTCCAAGATAAAAAACCCCAGCTTCCTCAGCTTCTCCTCATCAGACTTATGCTCCTGATCCTTCACCAACTTCATTGCCCTCTGAATATGCTCCAGCACCTCAAAGTCTTTCTTGTAGTGGGGGACACAAAACTGAACACAGGATTTGAGGCATGGCCTCACCAGTGCTGAGTACAGAGGGACAATCGCTGCTCTGGCAACACTGCTGCTGAAAGAAGCCAGGATGCTCTTGGCCTTCTTGGCCACCTGAGCCCACTGCTGGCTCATGTTCAGCCCTGTCAACCAGCATCCCCAGATCCTTTTCTGAGGGGCAGCTTTCCAGCTACTCTGCCCTCTGCTGTTGCACTGCATGGGGTTGTTACGACCCAAGAACCAGTCACTGCCTTGTTGAAACACACGCAATTGACCTCAGCCAATTGATCCAGCCTGTCCAGATCCCTCTTTTGAGCCTTCCTACCCTCCAAGCAGACCAACACTCCTAGGCAGTTTGCAAACTTACTGCAGGTACCCTTGATCCCCTGGTCCAGATCATTGATAAAGATATTGAGTAAGGGTGACTCCAACAGTGAGACATGGGTGCATAACTTGTATGAATGACTGCTGTCAGAAGGGAAGAAGCCTTAAGTTCTGTGGTTTCTAGCACATCAAAAACCCTTGCATCTTTGCTGCTACATGAATCTTCATCTCCTTATTCCATTGAGACATGTTCTTGTTGAAAAGAATGCAGAGCCTGTAATAATAGTACTTTGATTTGTTCTGGGTTTTCTTTTTGCTCATGGAAAACAAATTTAGAAAAAATGGTATTGGCTACAGAAAGTGGCTTTTACTATTAACATCCATCTTACATCTGCAAAAGTGAAGAAATAAGTTGTTAATTCATAGCAGAGCTAATACAAGAAGCCCTTACATATAGACCAATTGTGATCTCAACAGATTAGTTGCTGCCAAACACCATGTCTGTGAGATCCCTGTGGTAGAGCTTGTCTCAGAGTGGCTGCAGTTGCTCATGTGGAAGCTGAGTGCACTGCTTTGCTCTTGGATGTTGAATGTCAAGCAGGCTTTTCAGGAGCTTTCTGCCCAAGCTGGCCAAGGGGTGTTTGTGGGCTACTGGGAGAACTGAGTGTCCAGTTGCCAAGCTCTTGGAGGGGATGGAGTGGGTGGAGGGTGGTGGCAGTCTAGTCTCAGACCCAGTGGCTACAACAAAGTTAGACCTTGAAGGATTCTGACATTGTTGCTGTGTCACACATGGCAAGAAATGTACAAAATGTTGTGGGAAGAGCATGCACAAGTCACGTCTCTATTGGGCTCGATCAGCATGTTTTAACATAATACTGGAGGGTGTCTGCTTGTTATGATCCACCCCCAAAGACAAGGGTAACCCAGGTTTTTGTAAACAAATCCATTGGGGTGGATGAGAGTGAAACAACACTCAAGTTGTTTTCAATGTTTATAAATATATCAGTGTTTATAAATAAATAAATATATAAATAGGTTTTATTTTAGAACTATTTGATTGTAATGCAAAGCAGGTATGAGACCTTTTTTGGGTATTATTATTAGGCCTACATGTGAATGTGAATGTCCTGATGTCTGGTGTGAATATGACCTTCCCATGGGGTGGGGTGTAAGAGAGGACAACTGGCATGATTAAAAGAACCATCCTGTCTCCTCAGGGTCTGCTTCTTATCTGTCTCTAAGCCTGGCTTGTGTCACTCTCTCTGTCTTATGCACATCAGAGGTTTCGCCACCACATTCCCAAAATCTCACCCTCTCCCCCTTGGAGCAAACTTGAAATTTCTGGTTTTACAAATATTAACTCTCCTGGAAAATCAATGCCAACAGTATACTTTGTGCTCTTCTGGCCTTATTCATTGTGTTTATGTCAAGAAAGCTTAGCTTCTATACTGCTCTTTGTTTCTGGTTGGAATTTTTGGCTGTTGTAGTTGTCAGGAAAATGAAAGGTCGCTCAGGACATTCTGTGCTGTGTGCCAAAGTACACCAGAAATTTAAGTTCACTATTCAGTGAAACTCAGTGGAGGGTTTAACAGAGCAGCAAGCAGCAAAAGAACCTTCAGAAGCATACAAAAAGGCCAGGAAAGGGATGTCAATTACGGCTTTATCAAGTAGTATAGAAATAAGACTATATGAGCCTGAATATTATAACATACTTTGAAACTAGTTGAGGATGAGTAAAAGAGAAGTCAGCCACCTATAGGATGCCTGTCTCAGGTGTATCGTCACACTAGGAGATAAGAATTACTCAAGTTTACATTTAATCCTGAGAAGTATTAGGGATTGGTGAAAATTTTGGCTAAAATTTTTTTGCTTTTCAGGAGCAGCTCATCACCAGTTAATTACTTGATTCTTTTGTTGCAGCTATCTACAATTACATAAAAATGGTCTAGTAAAAATTTTTGTTGTCAACTAATTAAAATATAGAGAGAAATCATACTTCCTCAAGACTGAATGATTTCCAGTTGCTAGACGTTGGAGAAAACACTTCTCCTCTCTAATACAGCTAAACAAAGATTTATTTTTGATGTGCCACAATTACACTAAAATTAAGCTATATCGTTCTCTTTCCTCTAGAGCTTCCTAGCAGATGGAACAACCCAAGCACTGTTGTAAAGTAGTATTAAGAAAAAATGAGATAAAATTAATAAACCCAACATGACTTAGAGGAAAACCCATGGGAGAAAAGTAAAGATGCAGTGAAGTGCTATGACTATGAATTGGGGAAGGGGGTCCCAGGTAACATCTTTTATACTGCATCACTGCTCTGGTCCAGGGAAGGCTGTCTGTACAAAGGAAGTAGAGTCCAAGGAGAAATACAACCAGCAAAGAATAAGAGATGCATGAAGAATACAGCCACAGGAATACCTCAGGAAATGTATTTGAATAGTGATATTTCATTTTTTGACTGAAAGATTAATTTAAACTTTGATAAGGAAAGACATATACTATTTTTATGCATTTATATGTTAGTGTTTACCGTGGAGAGAGCAATATAACGTCTTTATTTCCCCTGTTCTTTTAATACTGAATTGCCCAGGCTGATTATGTGTCTTTAGCCTTGGAGAGAGATAATATTCCTGAAGAAATCCCTGCCCTTGCCTTTTACAGTACCCCTAGTTTTTCTAGCCAATTTTAAAAAGTTTGAATTTTTTTTGTTTCTGCAGGAATAGGAAATTTATGAGGAAGATGCGCTGTTCTTGATTTTAGAGTTCAAGCAACAAGGAATCCATTAGACACCTGAATAGGTTCCTTCATTGCAAAAACAAAACTCAGCAAAAAGTCATGCTCTGTTTCTTAGCTTTGATGGGATCAGGTTAAGGAATGTCTACCTTTAGTTTTTCATGCACATGTAAAATTATGCTTGTGTGGTGCTTGCACAAGATGACATAGGCCCCTTCAAGTGTAGACAATCACTAAATACACCCAAATTCTCTTCACTTGGCAGGAAGTCTAGCTGTCTATTTACTCTTCCAAGAATATTAGTACTTTTTCAGTTTTATTTTTAACAGCTCTTCAACTGAGAAGCTGGGAAACAGAAAAATATAATTTGACATTACACTGTTGGCTTGGGTTTTTGTTTTTCTGGAGGAAAGGCACCTTTCTATTTTTTAATGAGAATTGGTATATCAAATAAGGAATTTCAAAGATTTCTTAACTATTATATGTAACCAATATGTGTAACGTAGATATGCAATTTTTTAATGAATCTTGAGAACTATGAATATTATAATTAGCATGATGGTTAAAATATGTAAAGATGTATGTGTCCTCAGGTAAATTTTGATGCAGAAAATATTTATGATTATAAGACTTGAATTTCTGTGGATCTTATTTTTATTTGTGGTGTACTTTATAGTGAATGGGGCAAATTATTCTGTGCATCTTTTTTTTTTTGTTATGCATTTTTTTACATCACAGTAATTGCTGAACTATTTATCTTTCAGATTGCAGAAAGCAGAGCTGATTGAAACAGTCCTAAAACTTTGCAAAATATTTCCTCCTCGTCATATTCCTCTATTTCCAAATGTCATATTTTAATAGTACATTCTAGAGATTTAACCAGGAAATTTTGATACTTCTTGGGATGTAGAGTCCACCAACCCATTGAATCAAATGCAGGGATAAAAGGACAACTGTCATTCCTATGAAATTCAGGTCACCTAATGTGTAATTGAAAATAAACGAAAAATATCGCCAATACTGAGACATTGAGTGCTTTCCCTAAAATTCAATTAGCTTCACTTTTCATTTGAAAATTGGAATATAATTTCATTAAGACTATCCTGCTTGAAAAATATAAAGAGAAAATATAAAGAGAAATCTCTCAAGCACCTTCATTTATGCTATAATGATACACTGGTTCAAGATGGCTGCTTTTATTACAGCTTTCTGTTTTATTGTTTGAATCCCTCATTGCTCTGGAAAGAATTGCAACATAAATCCTATGAAGGTTGGCAGCAAAGAGAAATCTGGAGTGCCAGGTTTAGAGTTGTGTGTATGGATCACACAGTTCAATTTCATTTTCAGAATTAGCAATACCAAGAATGATATTATAGTCCTTAAAAATTCAGGACAAGGTAACATAAGAGCTTTGCTTCTAGATCCCTTAAACTTTTGAAGGTGATGGCTGTTTAGAACCAGATTTCACTTCTAGATATTTTTAGAGATGTCAAAAACTCAGGCTCAGATATAAAGAAGTCTTTGACCATGGCTGGAAGGTTATCTTAGCTTCCTCATCCTTCTTTCACTCACTCGTCCTTTCAGTTTTTTATCCTTTTTCTCTCTTCCTTTTTCCTACTCAGACTTACTTGTTGAAAGTGTTCCTGGATTCAAATGGAAGAGTGTGACTAGAAAATATACATACATTTTGCCAAAGTTTTGAAAGTGTGGACGGGAATTATCTCTTCTGCACCATGTGTGATGATACATGAAGATATGAGATGGCTACAAGAAATTAAGTTAATGAAAACTTAAGGAGCAAAAAAAAAAAAGTCATATGTTTTACATAAAATAAATGTAAAAATAACCTGGTATCTTTATTGTAGGAATTCAAATAACTTGATGATGAAGTACTGATGATAAAAAACTGTTATTACATGTGCTTCTGCTAATATTAGTACTGCATAACAATTTTGATTTGGAAAACTGAATGATACAGTACCACAGAGTGATACAGATGTTAATGGACTTAAAAATTGTTAAAAACACTTTTTGGAACGTATTCTGGAAAAGATGCACTCCATCTAATCCATATCCATTTGAAATGCACTAAGAACTAATTTAGGAACAGTTCAGATAATAAATGTTTTTAAAATCTGAGTTTTCGTTTTTGAATCACCTCATGCTGTAGAAGTTTGCATTTTAAAATCTACCTTTTGAAGAGTTAGAGGGTTTTATCTTCAGAAAACCTTTTGAAGATCATCATCCATCTTCTGAAACAAATGTAGCATTTGCTTGATGCCATTGAATAATGACTTCCTTTGAGCTTCCCAGTGATAATATTTTTAATGATTTTGCTCCTGCTTTTTGTCCTCTATGGAAAATTTCAAAAGTGGGCTGCCTTCTCTATGAAAGTTTCAAAACTTTGAAGAGAAAGGTAATTTGAAGGTTGACTTAATAAAAAGTATGAAAGCACCTGGCAAAATGTCCAAGATGAAGGAAACAGCTGCAACATCAAAAGTGAAGTTAAAAAGCTGCAATGTACATGAAGAGGAAAAAGGTTCCCTTAATCTGTCATAAAGCATCTTTTGTAGCAGGAAGCAATATGAAGAACAAGATTGAGAACTAAGCATTACCACAGAGTATACTCATACTTCTGGGTCACTGGAAATTCTCTGCAATTGAACTGAAAAAAACTTGTCTTTGTGTGGCTACATCGTCCAATAGAGGGAGGTTAAAACAAGCAACAAGTAAACCAAAACACACGCACACACACACACATAAAGAGAAAACCAAACAAGTTATGTCAAAGACAAATTTTATTTTGACAAATTTGTCATGATCCATTCAGAATGACTATCCACTATACTTGGATATAAAAAGACTACTTAAAAATTGTCCAGGTGTTAGAAGAAATGATAAATTGAAAAGAAAATGGAGAAAGAGAATTTGAAAAGATAGCATAAAACTGGCCTGACTGGAATAGATCTCAACAAAGTTATGATGTTTGAAGTCTTTCCTAAAAGCTATAAAAAAGTGCTACTATTAATTTTGTTAGTGAACACTCGATCAACTAGTTAATTTATTAAATGTCAACTGTAATTTCATGTAATTCCCATATAATGAGTAATTCAGCTATTAATTCTAGTAAAGTAACTTTTGTAGCAAAGCCCAGCCTGTTGTTCATGTCCAACTGGTGCTTTTGCAAAAACACAAACTTGTCTTTCTCTTCCTGTGATGTAAGGGCATAGCACTTGCAATGAATATCTTGGTTTGCAGAAAATATTCTGCTGAATCTTATTGTATGTATTGGTACCACTGTATCTCCTTGATTATTTTTTAAATAAGTAATTAGACTAATTTGTTTTGATAAAATGAACCTATTTTCTACTTAGATTAGAATTTTCTCATTAACCTCCTGCTCTCTTAATGCTTTTTTCTGTAGCTGTCTAGCAATGTTGTTTCATTTTTTGGTAGAGTCCTTTACATATACTGTGAGATTTAAGGTATTAGGAATTCATGTAATGAAGCTGTGATTGAATATCAAAATCTGAAGCCAAATGGCAAATTGAGTTCTTTGTAACTGGCCTGAGACAAGTAGTTGAATGCTTTATTTATTAATGCAGGTACAGGTTCTTGCTTTGCAGAGCTATTTATGGGCATTTTTCTACTCCTAGCAGGGGTGCAGATATCCATAAAGCCACCAATTAATGCACCAGTAAGACTTTGGTGACTTTTAAAGCCTAATTTTGTGAGGAGCTTCGTGCTCAGAGTTCCCAATAAAGAGTCCTCTTATAAACAGTTTAATGTACAGCTTACATGCAGTCAGGAAAAGAGAAAACCACAAGTAATTACAAAACTCAAATAGCATTTTTGTAGTACCAAATGAGGAGATAATATGTTCTGAAAATGTCTTTCAGTTTTATTGAGTATTTTTGGTTAATGGCTTGACAATGGAATAGGGTGGAATGGGGTGTAGCCGCATAAAATTAGCTGATGGTTCTCTTGTGGCATGAGCCACACTTACTTTGAAGGTCAGTATGAGAACATAGTAGAAGAAAACAAGTTCCTTAGTTATATACCTAATTCCCTGATTCATATAGTATCCTACTCCAGATGGTTTGCTCTTCTTGGGTGAGAGAAAAGACAAATTCCTGATATTTCTTTAACTTTTCTGACCATAATGGTAAGCAAAATGTTCTCCAGCTCTCAAGTGTGTGGAAATATTTTTAATTTAGAATACATCAGATACTGAATGAGTAAGCTTTTAGAAACCTACATTTTTTTATTGGAATTATAAAGTGTTATTAATAATCACTTTAGATACGTGTTTAGGTTTCTCCTTCATCCTTAATAATGGATGTTATAGTACTTCAGTTTAGTAAATCTATACCTGCTGACTTCTTTTTCTTCCTCTTCACCTTAGTTATGTTACCGTAATGAATTGTTTTCTTTTTAATATTGTAAATTTGACTGCAGTGCAACAAACACTAAATCATAGTCATACTTTTAAGAAAAACCTCCCTTAAAAATTAATGGGAGACAATGCTTTGGAGTAGGGAACATAATCTTATATTTTAGGAAACCTTTTAGTATAAATCATTTGAATGTATATTCGTGCACATCGTTGTGGCAAACTGAGGAAAGGGTGTAATCTGAAATAATTTTCTTTAGTCCATAAATTTTAATAGTTCTGAAACCAAGTGCCATAGAGAAGATGAAGAATCTAAGCAAAAGATTAAGAGTAATCCAAGCAAAAGAAAAAAGAAAATAGAAAAATAGTCGTCAGGATGCGCATATTAGGGAGACAGATAAATGAGGGGAAATTGATCACAGAGAATTATTATCCACATAAAATAAAAAGTGATTGGAACACACTGCTCCATTTATCACATGCAAAATCTGTAGGCAGGATTTTGCTAAAAATCTTGTACTTACTCTCTGATGAGAGGGTTTAAATTTAAATTCTCAGGTCAATAGTTTTGCAGCATTAAATTTGCCTTCAGCTAAATTAAACAAGTTATATTTTCAATTTCATTTAGAAGGTAAGGAAGGAAAGTCTATAGATACAAATGGCAGGAATATATCTAGAGGCTCTAAGGACCAATTCAAAAAGTTAGCCTCAAAAGTGGGCTTTTTATTTCATTACTCCCATGAGAACACGCAGTAAAAGCCACTTCCCTAGTATGTATCAGGAAAGTGAACGACACATCATTTCAATTTTTGCCTCTGAAGATGAGTGAATAATACCATTAGTCTACAAAGAAAGTAGACCTGAAAGAGGCAAGGGCCAGCAAAAAAAAAAAAAAGATTTTATCTCCTTGAAAAGTATTCATGTTATTAATGTTCTTGTTAAGAACAGCTGAATGATCTAGTGAAGCACTGAGATGATAAGATCTGAATGGGCTGGGCCAAACTGAAGAAGAAAGCAAAGAAATTTTTTAGTTAAGGCTTAAGTATAAAGAATGTAGAGAGCAATCTACAATAACAACCTCTCCTTACACTGTGGTGATCAGAGATGCAGATAAGAGAAGGTTCTCTAATCAGGATTTGCAGCCATTGTCAAATCTTAGTTTTTTCCAGGAGCCATTAGCCTTAGAGGATATGCACCCCCAAGCATGTGACTATGTGTAATATTTTTGGAATAACATCCAGAACTTCCATTATGGACACTGATATTATGGATTTAGGCTTAAAAACCCCCATGATCTGTACATTTCTGAGAAAGTCATGAAAATTCTAAGCATCTCTTGTTCATCTGATTCATATGTATGTATGATTAATGACTTTGATAATAAGAATCAGCCATTCAAACTCCTCAAAACAATGCAATTTTTTCAGGATACTGAGCAACAAAGCTAGGTATTTGCATAATTTTCCCTACACAAAGACCTATTGCTTATTACTCTGATGTTTGACGAAGATGACAGGATTAGACTGTCTTAAAAAAGAGATTTGGTAAATTAGACAGTATAACCAATACACAAATGGTAGTATTCTTGTTTTAATCAGTTGTACCTAAAATATTAGTTTTTGCAGTAGAATCATTTAGGAATTTAAGAAAGAGTTAAGAATTTTCAGTTTTCTGAATGCAAACAAGGCAATACCATAAAGGGCCATTGTGGCTATTTCTTTTTTTTTTCCTTTTCTTCGGCATTATGTAGTGAAATGCTACTTTCTTTCATAATACATGGGGTGTATCATGATGGGGTTAGTGCAATAAATACTGCTTTTGACTAGACTAGAGCACAGTGCAGCAAAGATGTCTAGATGGCTGTTAAGATGAGAAAAAGATTAGTGTCTAACATGCTGCTTCTGGTCCTTAAGACTCTGAAATGGGTACAGAACATTTGAGGTGTTTTTTTCCCTCAGTATAATTTATTTAGTGGTTTCCAGAGCAAGCTGTGGAAATGACAAAATGGACAGGCAGTGCAACTGCTTAAACACTATGCTGTCTAGAAAAACACGAGCTCTTCAAGGGTTGTTTGTGGCTCTTTAGTTTAGGAGGAGAATGGCAATTACCAGAAGAGTAGTGGGCACAAGTAAAATGTTGTTGGGTGCTTCATAATAACAATTTCCATGAAACAGCCTTAACATAAGTCCCTGATGAGCTACAGAAGCTTAATAGTTATTCTAAATTATCTGCAAACACATAAATGGTTCTGAAGTGACTAAATTCTGGAAAATCTCTTTGCAACTGCTTAGATTTCTTTTTCTAAATATGGCACATCAGGGATTTTTTTTTTTTTTTTAAAAATGGCCCTTATGGGTTTTTTTTTTTTTTTTTTTTTTTTTTTTTTTTTTTTTTTTTTTTTTTATCCTTCAGGAGAGAGGACCTGCCTGCAGAGGCTAGATTATTAATTTGACTCAAAAAATCAATTAAGAACCTTTTCTTCTTGTCAATAGCTGTACTGTACACCACAGATTTAGAAAAACCTCTCAGGCTTTTATTTCCCTATTTCTAAACATGATTATAAACAATCTAACTAATTATGAGATCTTTCTGTCTTCAAGAGTCATGCTTTCCTCTATTTAGTATTTCTGAAATCATCTCCTTCCTGAAATATCAGACTAAACAAGCCAAAAACATGTTGCAGACCTAATAATTGCTAAATGTCTGTATGAAGAATGGGGTGGAAAGCAGAACAAAAAGATTCAATTTTGCCTACATGTATATGCTTTGACCCCAGTCCTAATTTTATTTCTACTAAATTTTACAATATGCAGAGCACAATTTTAATCCATTTTTAAGGATAATTCACCTATGAGTACACAACTTCTTAGTGCTTTATTGCAACAATAGCTTTATAATGTATAAGCCTTAGCATCAGAGACATTGACAACATTGAGGAGGAGGACCTGTGCAGACCTCACATCTGGATTGATACAAAACCGAAGTACAAATACAGGCTGGGCAGAGAACAGATTGAGAGAAGCCCTGAGGAGAAGGAAGTGTTGGCTGATGAGAAGCTCAACATGGCCCAGCCAGTTGTGTCCTGTCTGCATCAAAAGCACTGTGGCCAGCAGGGTGAGCGAGGGGATTCTGCCCCTCTGCTCTGCTCTGGTGAGACCCCACCTGCAGTGCTGCATCCAGCTCTGGGGTCCCCAGCACAGGAAGGACATGGACCTGTTGGAGTGAGTACAGAAGAGCTCAGCAAGAAGACCACAGGCATGGAGTGCATCTGCTATGAAGACAGGCTGAGAGAGCTGGGGTTGTTCAGCCTGGGGAAGAGAAGGCTTTTGGAACACTTTATAGCAGCCTTCCAGTACCTGAAGGGGACCTATGAGAAAGGTGGAGAAGGACCTTTAACAAGGGTGTGAAGTGATGGGACAAGGGGAATGGCTTTAAGCTGAAAGAGGGTAGATTTTTATGACATATTAGGAGGAAATTCTTTACTGTGGCAGTGGTGAAGTATTAGAACAGGTTACCCTGAGAAGTTGTTGATGTTTCATCTCTGGAAATGTTAAAGGCCAGGTTGGATGGGGCTTTGAGCAACTTGGTTTAATAGAAGGTGTCCCTTGTCCATAACAGGGAGGTTGGAACAAGGCAATTTTTAAAGTTCCTTTCCAGTCAAAATCATTCCGTAATTCTATGAATCTATGCTAATCTTTTTAGCTCCAGGGACTATATCAGACATGGGATGTAGTTTTCATTTGCCACTGATGTCAGTTCATTTTCTACTATGGCTTGAAATCACTGCTCAACAAGAAATAATTTGATGGTATTTTACTCTAATTGACAGTGGTTGTGGAAAAGTACCATTGTCATTTTCTGCCCAGAAATTTTCATGGTTATTTTAAATAGCCTGATATTCATTCTGTGGTTAGTTTAAGAAGTCCTGTGCTTTCTAAGTGTAAAGAAATTCAGAGGTAATACAGCAGGCCAGGAAAAGCACTCTTCTAATAAATCCAGAAAAGATATTTAGATAATATTGGATAACAGGAAAATCAGGATGGTCCAGAAGAATCCCACTGGCACACTGGAGAGAAGGTTAAAGTACATCAATATATTGTATTACATAAAGCAATAGAAAGAGAAACAGTCAACCATAAAGAAATTATTTACTGACTCTGGCATCTTCAGAGTTCTGAGTTCTCATTTTTGTTAGACATTTATTCATTTACTATAAATTCTTCATCCTGTGCATAATACATACTCTATTTTGATTTTAACTGGGATGTAGATCCTTTGGATTTAGTGAGTCTGTATTTTTATGCACCCAAATTACCAATAAATATAATGGTATAAAAACTGGATTTATAAATATATTTTACCTACAGTTCTCTTAAACTCAAAGAAACTGCTCATATGAGAAAAACTAGACATGCAATCAGTGTAGCATAAAATAATTAAAGGGCATTCTGGGTTTTTTTGTCCTCTCTAATGCTGTATTTATAAAGGTAAAAAGGCTCATACCTTTAGGGAGAAAAACCTTTTATCTGTAGCTGAACTCAAGCTGTTTAAATTTTTATTCAGTAGGTATTTCCACTGGCTTATTTAGGTTTTTTATATTTGCAATAAGCACACATTTACATAACTTTATGAAAAAGGGTCCTAATCTATAAATTAGCTCTTCATATGGTTGATTTGTGTCCTACAGATATCTATGCTTTGTATCAGCCTTTGAACAGCTCTTATATTAAATTACAGATAAATTCTTCATAAGAGGCAATTTATGCTTCTCAATAGAATGCTTGTCTCCTGTCTTATTAGCAATTGTGAGGGTGAGACATTTCAATTGAAATGTTCTCTTTTGTTCTAAGATTCTTGAGCTGAGCAGTATTGACAGGTTGATGAACATTTGCATGGATTATTTTGGACTGATTAAAGTGATGTCATAAAGTACAACAGGGTGTTGTACTTAATGGAATTTTACTTGTGATTTTTGTTGCAGTTTGTTTGAATCAACATCTGAACAGTCAGATTTATGATAAAAAAAGATATGAAGTCTCTTAATGCATATGATTTTGATTTTATTTTGCCTTTTTTCATATACTGGACAGTTTTTGAACTACTAAGTCCATATGGTATTTATGAAGAGGTTGGAAACTTAGTAAACAAGATACTGAGAAGATATCAGTGTTATTGAAAGAAGAGTTCTTAGAAGTGTCTTACTGGCAAGTCCTTCCACCTGTCAAGATTTCTGTTTCTTTAGGCATGTTATTAACAAAATAGTTATTAACAAAATTACTAAGTTTCTTTTGGGAAAAAAACCTAAAACTTTGGAATAAAAAACAAAAAATACAGTTTTAAAAATGTTTATAGAAAAACAGGAAATAGTTTATTATGATTCAGACAACAGTCTTCTTTACATAAAAGAAAATATTTTGATGGCACGAGATTGAAATTAGGAGCCAATAAAATATTTCCGATATATTAAATAACGTGGTAGTTGTGTTATCATTATTTCATTTTCTTTGCATACTCTGTTTTTTCCAAGGGTCTTTCAGACTAGTTAGCATTCTTCTCATGAGACAGAACATTAACTAGAGAGGGAAAGGTTTGTGGGAAGAGTATTTGTACCTTGGCCACACTTGGGTGTTCAGCCTCATAATGTGTGAAGACCTCATAAACGCCTATAACAGTGTGGAAGACAAACACTTTTTTGGGTTCCTGAACATCAATGAATTCCATCAGTGTAACCTCTTCTTTCAGTCCTTGGCACAGACAGCTTGGGAAGAGCTACTGTTGTTGAATGTAGAAACTCCTTTAAAATGGATGCTGGCTTCTAATGTCTCATGATGAAGGGTGAGTGGTGCATGCATTTCACCCATCACATCTCCCATCACTCCTAAAAATCCTTCATGCAGTGTGTCTCTCAGAACCCAGAGTGATGCTTCTGAGTGATAAATTGCCCCTCAACAGAGCAGTGAGTATTTTCAGTGCAAAATTATGCAACACATCAAAAGTAAAGGTTTGGGGACAGTCTTTAGTAAGCAGAATTTAATAAGAAATTAAATCAAGTGCTGTGCTGATTATGTTACTCATTTGCATATATAATTCATTAAGCCTCCTTCACTCTCAGTGTACTGAAACTCAAGAGTTTTCATCCTCCTCCAGTGATATACAGCAGAAGGGCTTAATATTGGCTTACTCAATCGACTACCAGTCAAACTCATCACTTACACCGTCATGTATTCCAGTTATGGCACATTTTGCAAAGAAAGGAAATGAATGACTTGGAAAATATTTGATAAATGGAAAAAAAATATTACGGTTTAAGGGAGGAGTTAGATTTTTAAATTTTAGTCTGTTTATTTGTAAACATCAATTTTTGACACACCACACAGGTTGGCTGATGAAAAAGAATTCATTTGAGATGCTATTCTGATGGCTTTGCCAGCAAAACCATGCCTCAGGACTCCTAATCTTGGATTCAACAAGGCTTAAAGATCCTAAATAATATTTATGAGTTTCTATAAGCTTTGTTGCCAATGATTTATTCCAAACTGGATTTACTCACCAAATTTTTGGAATGTATGTTGATATATGGTTTTATCTAACTCCAGGAGGAGGTACGAGTCCTCATCTAGGAAAAAGAAAATTTAACTATCATTCCACCTTCTGCTAAAGAACAGGCTATATCTTCAAAGCGATTTTACTGATCTGTAGAATCATTCTAGCTATTTCAATGACTATGGATATATTTTATAAGTAAAGGATTATTTTTTAAGCAGAAAGCTCTGTCTGTGAAGCTCAGTTGAAGGTATTTATTGTGATCAGTGAATGGACTTTTCTATTGCATATGTGATAGGAACAGACTAAAATAAATTACATTGATCATGCAATTATTTTCACTTTCATTCTGCACACTAGTCCACCTCCTGAAGTGCACATTCTTGTCTCACCATCCCTGATTTCAATTATTTCTTAACTATCTTAACTAATGTCTGATAGCAATTTATCACTAAGAGAAGTAGTACATTATTGGATGAAGCAAAGGTTGCTTCTTCTGCAAAAATCTGTGTGTTTTTCATTCGTCACAGGATGTACAAGTATATTTGTACTCGTTTAGATTTTTCACGTCATATGAAATTTTTTTTTCTGACAAAAATCAGTAAGGGAAGAAATGTTTCCACCAGGATAAATAACATCATTTGCTTTAGGCCATCATTCTGTGTTTGGTTGTATGGATTTTGTGGGTTATTTTTTTAGTTTAGTTTTATTTTTTTATTTTTGCTTTGTTTTTGTTTGTTTTGAGTATGTGCTTTTTGGTTTACTGTGGCTTCAGAAGGTAAATTAAAAATCATCTGAATTTTGTCTATTTAGTATTCTTCTCATGTAAGACTATGGAGAGGAAGTTTATGTGCACAGGAATACCTCCCCAAAACTTTTTTGAGGCTTGTTAGAAAGTTCACATAAAGTAGGTATAGCTTTGAGGAATTGGACCGGTGGGCAGAGTGAAGGTTAGGAGACATACAGGATGAACACAATTTGTCTCATGGCTGTCCTTATCATAGATGCATACAACAAAATGCATTCACTGAGCATAATAAAACGCAGTCACCTTTGCAACATTCCTTATGCAACAGCTGTTTAATTGTGCACAGCAACACAGCAGTAATGCACAACCACTTCAGTGGCAAAATATTCCCTTCACTATTAGAAAATTATGCAGAGAGTTAATAATGAGGGGCACAATGCAATTAGGAACATTCTATGTGAGTGCATGAAGCACAGAGCATCCAACTGAAAATATGCATTGGGACATATAACGACCATAATGGCCCAGACACCAATTTGTCTGAAAGAGCAGCCTTGAATGTGGTTTTCTTAGGTAGTGTGAAGAACTCTTAAAAAAGGCAGAATTCAGAGCACAAACACCCACATGTTAAAAAAAATGGGCAAAATGTTGCATTGTGGAAATATAGACCTCTCCCATACTTTCATATGTATGCAATTAGGAAAAAAAATTAAAGCATGCACTTTTATATGACATTTTAGTTATATAAAAAGAAGTAGAATCTCAAAGTCCCTGTGCAAAGCAGCTAAAAAAGATCAAAGTATTTGAGTTTATGCAACAGTGACATTTGCAAAATTAAGTAGCAGTTTGAACTTTGACAGCTTAATTTTTCAAATCAGCCTAAACTTCAAAGGATTTATCTTCTTTTATAAATATATTTGAGGGAAAAAAAAGAGGCACAGCCTGACATCTACTTATTGTCCCCATATTGGAAATTCCTTTTCTTTGACATGCCTTGTCTCTGAGGCTTGGATTTACAAGCAACTAGACACTGGTACGCAGCAATTTTCAAACCCATAAAACTTCCTTTGAGGGGAAAAAAATATGTTAGCCTAAGGTTTGTGCTTTCAAATGGACTTTCATCCTCCGCTGATTCTTTTCATTATTTGAGGGTTAGTGCTTGACCTTGCTTTTCTGGAATGTGAATCAGGACTAAAATTATACTAATTTTTCAGGAGGTAATTGTTCAATTCATCATTAAGAACACAAATATAAAATAGAACTACTGTCTTAGAGTGTAAAATAAGTAGGTGTTATCAATGTTAAAAGTCAATGAGGAGAGAAATTGCTTTGCATTTGTATCACTGTAACAAACCAGGCATCTGGGAAAAAAGCATCCTCATATAATTCCAGAGAGCATCCTTGTAAGCACAAAACCTAGAGGGGAAAAAGTTACTTTTGGCAAATGTTAAATAAAGGCTTCAAGCAGGCAGAAGGCACTTGATAAAACTGAAATTGTAACTATTATTTACATTTATTTGCAAAAAAGTAAACTGAGATTTTCTACGTGTTACCAGCTTTTAGGGGCTGGTGTCACTTCTTTACTCAGATGCCACTTCATCTTGACTTTTATGTTTTTAACATTCTGAAAGCATTATCTTTTGATGGGTATAGATTATTTTTAAAACTTGACTAGAAGCAAGTAACAACAAATGTGCTGATTAAACTTTCAAAAGGAGGAGTAATTGAAAGACTGGAGATTTCTGGCTGTGGAAAAGTTGGTAATCACTTAAGCTTAATGCCAAAAGCGAAACTGTGTGTTTATGTGGTGTCAGTGCACATTTATTTTTGTTTGCTACTCTCTGTAATCTTTAAACTTGAATTTTTCAATTCAGTTTTAATAAGAAGTTAAAAACCTCAAGTAATTCTGATGGCATCAAGAAAAGACAGGATCCAGCACTTAGTGCCGTGGTCTAGTTGACAAGGTTCTATTAGGTCATAGGTTGGACTTGTCCTCAAAGGTTTTTTTTCCAGCCTAATAAATTCTGTGAGAGTAGATGGCAGAGGTGAGACCTGATTCATAAGAATGAATTAAAGGGATATTTGTGACTCTGACTGCATCCTTATAATAAATATTGGAGAGTAACAGGAGCAAAGCTGTAGAGTGAAGCTCTTGGTGTTGAGGATCCAAAATCCACAGTGCCTGTTGAGGATTTTGCTTCAGATCTAGTATAACCCAGTTGGGCCTGTTGGATTTACCAGGAGTTGAAGCACAATAAATTAATTTCAATAGTGTATCTTCCAGTTTACTTTATTCTGAAAGGAAAGCTGTTTATATGTATCAATTCGTATGATATGAACCACAGAAATGGAACAGGCAAATTCAAGATTCAAGAAAAAAGTTCAAATTTGAACTGGAAATTGTGTCTCTCTTCCACGTTAGTTGAGTGCTGTTCCTCGAATTTGCAATATAGGCATTTCAGGGTTTTAAAATTCAGATTAGTTTTAGTTTAAATACCTTTTTGTATGTACAGTCTACAGAGATGGACTCCTGCAGTTCCCAGTTTCATTTTATCCATAAAGAATCACAAATCAATGGATATCAAGTCAGAGATGTTTCCAAAATAAGATTCAAAAGAGCAGCCCAACTAGAACACTGATGGAGTAGCCTCTCTTATATGCATGACTCTATGAATGAGAACCAAATATAATTCCTGTTTTTAAATAAATTTCAAGTCTATATTGAATAAATAAAACTAAGTGCATTAAATGAATTACTTAAGTCTTGCACGTATTGTTCCTTGGCATTTGTTTCCTACAGATCTTGCTGTATTTTTTAAAATATCATATTTGAAATATTGACTAATAGTCTTATCCTGATTGTAAAATGATAACAATTGCAATATCATTAATATAATTACTTTATCAGATAAAATGAAGGGAGAACTGGGTATGTTGGTTTAAAGCTGAGAGGAATGTTGGAAAAATAAGAATGTTTTTGAGGGTGTCTGATCTCAGCATAAGCTTTATTTCAGTGGATTTCTTTTTTCATTTCTTGAGCAATTTTTATGGCTTTCATATTCTGTGGTGAAAGCACCAGGGCTGAAAACCAGAACTGACTTTTGTAATCTCTATAAATTTTCAATTCAGTAATATTGTCATGCATGATTTAGCAATTTATAAATTCCAATTTGCATTAAAAAGTAGATTTCTTATATCAATATAGAAGTAGGTTTTCAGTAAGATTGTGCAGAGTTATATGCTTCCATTAACTCAACTGCCATACATATATATTTATATAATTTTCCCTTTGTTAACCTCTACATTTATTTTACTATTTTAATCTCGTTTTCATCAGGAAACAATAGTTCCTTAATTATTTTTAATACCTAAAGAAGAAAATAGATTTTTCTTATACATATCAAATATATATCAAATCAAATGTGTTTCATATCATATGTGTTTTTCACCTTGTAAATTGATTGCATGGATGTACTTTTAGCTTTCATTTCAAGCATCTCTCATCTAAGAAAAAAAGATGGCAATTCTTTTCAGGTGATTAGCCTGGACTTACTTGCTTTTCACTTCATCTCTCAGTTAATATGTTGGACCTGAACATAAATGTTCTCTAGCTGATTTCCAGACATTAGCTGGAAATTCTGTTCTTCCCAAATAAATTTTCATATCAGCCTTGCCTGAGGACTTTGATACAGTAGTACTAAAGATGGATTTCTAAATTAAGCATCATTATAATGATGAAAGGCTCTTGTGTCTGATTTCTATTATACACTTAGCCTTTATTCAGTTTCTACTATTCATTAATAAACTGAGACTGATTCAAAGTATTTCTCAGATAAGAAACTAAAGCCAAAAATTTTAATCCAGGGTATAATGGGCTGATGATAATCAGCATGATTGCTTTCTAACATAGAGTATCCATGCTGAAAAGACAGATAACACCAAAATTTGAACTTTTTTCTTTTCACTGTCAACAGAAAGAGGTTTGATAATCTTTGTTATGCAGTTTAAAATTTCAATTTTATATTAAACATGAACATTCTAGATATAAACCTTAAGGGAATATTAAAATAGAATACATTCTGATTTACATTTCCCTAAAATCTGATTTCAGATGGCTTTTTTTGTCATCCTTTCTCATTATTCTTATCTCTTTGTTAGACCGAAATTCTCTCTCAGAAGTCTCAAGGGCTTTACTGTAGGCATTTTCTCCTTCATTAAAATATTCCAGAATTTTTAGAGACATCTACTTAGATTAGAACTGGCAGAAGAAAGTCTAGATTAATTTAGGAAAATGTTTAACTGAGGCTTGAAATAGTCTAATAAAAGAAAAAAAAAACTTTGTTTTTTTTTTTAAACTTATTTATATAGCCCTGGGGTAAATGTTTGAGTGCTTGTTACTGTGTTTGTCTAGAGAAAAAATAAAGAATGTGTAGACAAAACTGACACTGATTGACACTGATATAATTTTTATTTTATTTCCTTCATTTTTTAGAGCCGTTCTTTACAATCATATTGCTTCTCTCAACTGGTGCTGCTGTTATTTAAAGACAATAGTTTATATTTCTAAGAGGTATTGCAGAACACATTTTATGAGAAACTTGGTTTGGTTTGAAAGATGCAGCTTTCTATTGGAGATTTCACTCCTGGCTGGAATATGGCCTTGGAAAAATCTTGGCATGCCTTGTGTATAACATCTCAGAATTTGTCTGCAGTCTTTTGACTTGGCTAAGATGTGATTATAAGCTTGCATGAACTTTTAGACTACACTGTAGTGTGGTAAAATACTAGAAAGAAAGAGTTGAGAAGAACAGTGATGATTCAGCCTGTTATTCTGTGACAAATATTTAAGACCTCTCTTTTAATCATTTCTGAAAGTGCCTACTGATGGAATTATTCAGAATGAGTAGCTGTGAAATTTTAACTTACTTGTATATCAGTCAAGCTACTTAAACACAGCAAGAGTTTCTTCTCTTTGATTAGCTTATTTGATGCCTCAATCAGTGGTTTTCCTCTGGAAGAAAATGGAAAATGTGAATGGAGATTAAAAAAAATCCAGAAAGCAAAAAGAGGTCATTGAGCATAAAAAATAATCCTACTGATTAGTTGGCATTAAAGTATTTGAAAGTAAACAAGTTAGACTATTTAGAATATTTTATAATAGTTACCTTTTTTTTTTTAAGGCGCAAATGCAATAGAAAATAGAATCTCACCTAATTATGAACAATCTTATCTATTTTTTCACACCTTATTAGTCCCTGTGTATCTGACACTGCTGATCATGCTAATGTGTGTATCAGTCCTACTCTGTGACAGTGCCTGGAACTTCACCAATCAGCATGATACTGTCAGTCAACCTGATAGTGTTATTTAATATATAAAAAGCACAACTTGACCATTGCTCATTAAAAATTTTGTATCGTTAGCAGCCATCCTATCTCTCTTTTGACTATAATTTGAAATCTAATGATGATGAGAGATGATAGATTTACAGCTTTGTGTTTCAGCTTCTTGCTCTAGTACTGAATAATCGAAATAAAATCTTTTAAATTCTGGTGTTTATATATGCTTATCACAAATATTATAAATTTTTATTTACGCTTCTTATCAAGGTAGCAAGAAAAATAATTTTCTCTCAGTAAGAATTTTATACAATGAATATGAAATAGTTTATTTTTTGTATAAGTGAGTTAGATCAGTCTCCCATATATGCAATCACTTTTTAAAAATTCAGACTCAGACTTGCATCTTCAAGGTTAGGTCTTGTCCAAATATTTTTTTACATTTGGCAATTAGATATCTTCTCTGGAATGGATAAAACAGCTGAGAAATGGCAGTACATGGCCCTGAAGAAAGGCAAGTAAAATACACTAATGGTCTCAGTTCAGTGTGACCATTATGAGATACTACCATTTGGTTATTCAAATTTTATTAGTTGCTTCAGACAGGTGTACTCTTGTGTTGAAAAAAGACTATTTTCTTCCTAACAAGGTAGGATATTATTTCTGACACAAAAAAAATTCTGTTTCCATCTATGTCATACGAAGGACAAAACATAAAAGTATAAAGGGGTTGCAAGATGATCTGTTTCCAACATTACCTCAAGCAAACACACTTTTCCATATACAGCGTCTTACTTTGACATTAATAAATAAATTCCCATTTCTTCCGGCAGATGTTAAAAATAATGTTATGTTTTTGCATATTTGCACTTAAGTTCATTATGTAATAAAGAACAAACAGCCACAGGGACATTAACTTTGTCAGAGTTGCTATTTTGAGGCTTAGTGCTTTTTTAGAACATATTTTTATTATAAGAAAAATTCATCTGCACTTTTGCTTTCATTAGAAGGCTGTGCATATTTTATTTTTTTAGGGTGAATTAATTTCATGTAATACATAAAAAGAGAGTATCAGAGACATGCAGTCATTTTGGTCCTCTTTTAAATACACACTGTATTTAGACATTAGCCTTTCTCAGTTTTATGTTTATAGTCAGTCTTTTTATCACTAAGCTATGGATATTAAATACAGATGAAATGATAAAGCAATTGTATTTTTGCAGTCTTAG
Organism: Rhabdornis inornatus; assembly: GCA_013397075.1. Taxonomy (NCBI): domain Eukaryota; kingdom Metazoa; phylum Chordata; class Aves; order Passeriformes; family Rhabdornithidae; genus Rhabdornis; species Rhabdornis inornatus. The sequence continues at coordinate 1,202,297 of VWZS01005568.1, forward strand.
AATCATACCCATCCATTCAGTTAATGAATAATTTTATTTCCTTAACTGACTAGCACTTTAATATTTTCTGCAACATTAGCAAAACATAATATTGTAATGTTGTCCTTTTCTTATGAAATGCTTTCTCAGTTTTAAAGTACTGCATTGTATCAAGCTTTAAACTATTGCCAGGCATTTTTCATGATGAACTGGAAGACTTAACCTCTAGAGGATGTAGAATTCTAGGCTTCTAGCCAATTTAAAGTACTTTTCCAATATACTAATATACGTCCTGAATACTTTCGGGTTTCTCATACATTGTGTGGAAATGGGAAATCAGAACAGATTTCAGGCCCAAAACTGATTGACTGAATAATTTCAAGCAGCAAAGCAGGAGCTTATGTTTCTTCCATAACACAGGTTCAGTAATAACCTTGCTCTAATTTTATTAAAATACTTAAAGGAGCTTAAGGTTCTCTTGCATGGCATAACTCTATCCTCAGAATTTGCACATGAACCTTGGAAAAATTTCTACTGCCAGCAGGCTGATATAATGCACAGTTGCCAGCTCCTATATATTTTCCATAATAGAGGGAAAAGTAAATAACAAAGAAGCTCCAAGATACTATTTGTGTGATGAAACCTATTTTGTTGTTTTAGGTGTGTTTTGAAATAACCTAAAAAGATTGTTGGAATAGATTTTATTTTTTATCTCTAAAGTTTTGATAAGAGAGAATGTAGTTTTCCATCAGTGATACAATTTCATTTCCCACTTAGGCCTATTGTTTTCCTCTCCTCAAATCCTTCTTTGTCTTTAATTGAGATTACAAAATCAAATAGGCTTTTAAGAGAGTGATTGCTTAGTTTGGAAGATATATTTCAATAAAGGGACTGCCAGCCCATAATTAGTAAGCAATATATATATTAAAAAGTCTACTTGATGAAATTATCCCTTGCTGTTTTGGGTTTGTGTTGCAAAGTTATGGTAGTGGTGGAGGGTCTACAGGTGGCTTCTGTGAGAAGCTGCCAGAAACTTCCTCCATGTCTGGCAGAGACAATGCCAAGAGACTGCAAGGTGGACCAGCCACTGGCCGAGGCCAAACCCATCAGTAACAGAGGTAATACTTCTGGGATGATATATTTGAAAAGAGGAAAAAACTGCTGTGCAACAGTAAAAGCCTCTGGAGAATATGGAGAGGAGTGAGAATGTGTGGGAGAAAGAACTCTGCAGAGCCACCTGGGTCAGTGAAGGAGGAGGGGCAGGAGGGCTCCAGGAGCCAGAGCAGAGATTCCCCTGCAGCCCTGGGGCAGCCCATGGTGAGGCAGCTGTGCCTCTGCAGCCCATGGAGATCCACAGAGAAGCAAAGATCCCCCCAGAGCCCGTGGAGGACCTCTGGGGCAGGCAGATGTTTGATGGAGTCTATAACCCCATGGGAAGCCTGCCCTGGAACACGATCCTGGCAGGACCTGTGGCTCTGTGGAGAGAAGACCCTGTGCTAGAGCAGGAACTACATCCCATGGAAAGGACTGTCTTCTGTAGGATGAACTCCATACTGGAGCAGGGGAATAATTGGACATTGCCTGTCCTGTAAGTGTCCCTTCGGAATCAGTTTCCAGAACCTAAGCAGTGACATCAAGACATCATAATATAAATATATAAACAAATATGTGCATATCAAGGAGGAATCTTCAGCCTTCTGGACTGGAATCACTTGTGACTACAGAAACATTTTGAGCATGTACAAAATACAGGCTCTTTATATTTTACCTCTTTACTACACACTAATGAGTTAAATTGCCCCTTCTAGCACCCCATGTGATATGCAATTATCATTCATTGAAGAGCTGTAAAATGAAAACTGTGTCTTGAGGACACGTGGGTTTCTTGGTCAGGGGATTTCATACATGTAATAAGACTCAGTGGAAAAATTATTGTAAATGGAGGAAAAGAAAAAGGAACCAGCAATCGGAGCAATTGGGAGTCCTGGCGTTTGCTTTCAACTAATGCTCATTTACAGGATGAATCTGGCTTCTGACTGCCATTAGAAAAATTGAAATTAATTATGTTTTAATTTTTTTTCCCCCAAAACTAGTTCTAGGCTTTTTTCTTCATAAATCATCTGAAATTCTTCTAACCATGTGAGGTATCTAAACGAAAGAAGAGATAGATGGAAAGATGATCTGTTTAGTTAAGAGGAATTTGTTTTTCTGGCTTTCAGGGTCATGTAAGCAATATGCAGTCAATCCATGCATCCAGTCATGGACTCATATTTTCAAGGTCAAATTAACAGTAAATCTAAAAAGAGTGCTTGACAGAATGAGTCAAGATCCCCAATATGCAGGGAAAATATAGAATTCATCTTCCTCTAAAGGGATGTGTGAGGAAAATAGCATCTGCAGTAACTGGACTTTGAGGCAATAAAGACAAAAGGGACAGCTAGCATTGTTTGATGCTACATGATGCTGTCAGAGCATTTCAGTCCATAATTTCTATTCTGACCTATGCCTTTAAAAAGGCCTTCAGACATGATCAAAATCCTGATTTCAAAATCCTGTTAATCCTATTAACACTTGACAGACACATCAAGTGCTTTATTATCAAAAACTTTACAAAAAATGGAAAAAGTGAGCTAAGCCTAGGTCCAATAAAATGTGATTCCCTAGGAGGTAAGTAGTGCAATAAGTAAGTTTTGGAGATTTTTTCCTACACAGTGTCGCTCAGCTTCTTAAGTAGTTTGGTTGACTCAGAATGTTGAGCTGAGCAGTGGAAAACCATTCAGTAGAAAATGTGAACAGGCTTATATCCTGAGATCCATCCTTCTCTAAAGTTTAGATGCTTAAAGGATTTCAGAAAATACTTTCATCCATTCAAGATCCTGACCTTAATGCAGCAAGTTACAGCATTTGAAAAATTGAGCAAACATCACTGCACCCAAAGGGGGTGAAAAAAATGGAACTCTAAGGCAAGAAATGGAATATTTAAAAATCTTTCTTTATCTTGAGGAAGTTTGCACTCTGTGCTTGTTATAAATTGGATAGAGTTAATTTTCTTCTTAATAGGTCGTATGGGGCTGTTTTTTGTGTTTGTGCTGAAAACAGTGCTGATAACACAGGAATGTTTTCGTTATTGCTGAGCAGTTCTTACACAGAGTCATGGCCTTTTCTACTCCTCATCACTCCTTACCAGGAAGGAGTGTGGGGCTGCACAAGGAGTTGGGAGAGGACACAGCCAGGACAGCTGAGCCCAACTGACCACAACGATACTCCATCGTGTCATGCTCAGCTGTGGAAAGAAGAAGGAAGGGGCAACTTTTGGAGTGATGGCATTTGTCTTCCCAAGTCACTGCTACATGTGATGGAGCCCTGCTGTCCTGGAGGTGGCTGAACACCTGCCCGGCAATGGGAAGTGATGAATGAATTCCCTGGTGGCTTTTCTTGTGTGTTATCTATTAAACTGTCTTTATCTCAACCCATGAATTGTACTATTTTTGCCAGTCCTTCCTCCTATCCCAGTGGGGGTTAGGAGTGAATGAGCATCTGTGTTGTGCCAAGTTGCTGTCTGGGGTTCAACCATGATACTTTCATATCTGCTATATGTCAGGGTTCAGATGAAGACAGGATAAAACATAACTGTAATTGATGAGATACTCGTTTTAATAATAGGTCCTGAAATAGTCACAGTTTTATATATCCCCTTATCGATTGAGTCACTGATCTGCAGAATCACACTATTCCCTGTATTGTTTTAGTCTCTTAATATCTGACTGAGTTTTCTGACTGAAAAAGAGTTAGAGTTTGAAATAGATTAAGTCTCAGTTTATCCTGATGGTCACTTTCTAAATATTTCTAATATTCGTAGTATTTCTACATTTTTAATAATTCTACAAATATTAACCATTAGAAGTTTGAGGCACTTCCTAAGGAAGTTGAAATGATACACAAAGAATTTTTCAGCTGTACAGTGAATCTTTGAGAATTTATATTGTTATAATCACTTCAGTGGTGAGATATCTACTTTCAAAACCATGTATTGATTTCATCTCCCAAAGCATGAGAAAATTTTTAAATTTCAAATTGACGAGGCAATGTATATCCTACTTTTCCTTAATTTAGGACAGGGATGATTTAACATTTTATAACAGTTCTCCATGAATTGCTCCAACATGAATCCATCCCACAGGCAACAGTTCTCCACGAACTACTGCAATGTGGGTCAGCAGCCTTTCAGGCTGCTCCAATGTGGGTCCCCTACAGGGTCACAATTCCTACCAGGAATCCTGCTCTGGTGTAGGCTCCTTTCTCCATGGATCTGCAGGTTGCTACCAGGAGCTTGCTCCAGCATGGGCCTTCCACGATTTCACAGCCTCCTCTCAGGCATCCACCTACTTCAGTTTGGGGCTCCTCCATGGGCTGCAGGTGGATCTCTGCATCCCAGTGGTCCTCCATGGGCTGGGGGGCACAGATGCCTCACCATGGGCTGCAGGGGAATCTCTGCTCCGGTGCCTGGAGCAGCTCCTCCCCTCCTTCTCCAGTGACCTTGGTCTCTGCTGGGTTATTCCTCTCCCATATTCTCACCCTGCTCTTCTCTGGCTGCAATTACATCTGTGCAATACCTTTTTTTTATTTTTTTGTTTTCCTTCTTAAATATGTTATCACAGAGACATTACCATAATTTCTTATTGTTCCAGCCTCGGCCAGTGACATGTGCATCTTTGAGCCAGCTGGCACTGGCTCTGCTGGGCGTGGAGGAAGCTTCTGGCACCTTCTCACAGAAGCCACCCCTATATCCCCCAGGCTGCCAAAACCTGTCTGTGTGTGCTGGGTTTGTCTTAATTGAATTATTTGGTAAGGAAGAAAAAGGTCAGAAAATTCACAAAACAAAATACGCCATTAAATACAAGGATGAAAGCCTTAAATTTACCTGTAAATGCACTCCCTTTCTCTAAAATGCTGTTAAGGTCTCATTTATTTATGTTTTTAGGATGTTGCTTTAAAAGATGGTGCCATGATGTTTACTATGTTTTCTCACTACCTAGACTGATACTAAGAGACCTCATTTTCCTACTGCGGGGAATTGACTATACATATATATTTTCTCTTCAAACATTCCCCAAGCTACAGGTCTAGAGACTCTTTCAAATGAGGATATTCCCTAACTCTTCTGCTTCAGCTGTGTGCTTGTAGAGAAAACAATTTAATGGTCAATGGGCAAAGTGAGTAGCTGATGTTTATTTAGGCTGCTTGCCAGGACCCAACAAACCTGGATCCTCTTTGCCCTGTTGGCTTCCTGATTTTTCATCTGGGTTTGATTTGAATGTCCTGCAGGGAGACTATAACTGCAGTTGTCCCCACTTCTCCTGACTTCACTGTATTTCCTAGACTTTCCTTGGGCAGTAGAGGGAGAGAATGCCTCCCTCTGAGGCATGGAGCTTTCTCAAGCCTGTGGGATATGCCAGTTTAATCCTAAGTTTCTAAAGTATTCTCCAGAAGGTAACCTTGATGGACATTGAAGAAAGAAAAAGGCTTATTTATACACTTGGGGGCACTTTCAACTACAGCCTGAGTGATCCAGTGACACCTGCTTGCATACATACTTGTACAATCTGGTGTACTATTTGCATGTCTCTCAGTAAGCCTATGTGCTTACCTTCATCATGCCATAATTCTCATTAGTATATTTGTGTTATGGTATAAGCCTTTTGATTTAAATACTAAAATATTTGAGTTTCCTCCTTGAAAGGAAAATCAGGCCATGATGTTCCCACTACACAGACATATGCTAAGATTATATAACATTGAAGTTAGGAGAAGATTCAAAGAAACAGCCGCTTTACAGGCACCCAAATCGTGAAAGAACTTTCTAATTCATGAATATGCTATTTGTGCTGTACTTTCTTAGTAAATTTAGTAAACTCATAGTACTGTACAAGCGTAATATGATGCTTCATACTTTATATAGCAAAGCAGTAGCAGTCATTTCATGCAATCTTTTTGTTATTTGAGACTATTTAGGGTGCAAGACCACCTTCAAATATGAGAAGTGTGCATTTTATGAAAAGAGAAGTAAACGTTAGTAAAAAAATGCTCAATTGTTCTCAGGTTGATGCATTAAAGCTGTTTGATGCATCAATCAGTGTAGAGTTTTTTGTTTAGCAGGTGACACCTCTATAGCACTTAATACATGTGTATGGCAAGTTTTTTATATGTTTTCCGCTCTTTTCTATAGGAATAATTTCAATCTCTAGTTGTGTACCTTAGAAAAATATTTACTTCTCTCCAATGATTTTTCATATTGGTTTTGTTTCAAGTCCGTAAAATATCATTGCAGCTTGTGACTTTCCTGTGCAGAAGTTCCTTGCTTCATTGGCAGGTTTCTGCTGTAAATCACTTCCATCTGAATGGATGGTCCCCAAAGTCATTTTGCTTAGATTTGCTTAGGGGTATCTGACTGCAATGATTTTCAGTTTCCATAAAAGCAGAAATCCATTGCCACTAATGCCATTACTTGTTATATAAATATATAGAGATATATATGTCTGACACAAAAACATTGATGATACAAAGGGCTCCAGGGACCATTCTGAAGATTGAAGAGTCTGAATGAAAAACAAGTTTGGGGTTTGGGGTTGGTTTTTTGGTATATCTGTGACTATTCTTAAAGGTTGATTTGAATACTTTGGGAAACTATGCTTTATTGTAATCTCTCACTCAAAAACATAAACCCAAAGTTCAGTGTAATCCTTTAGATAATCCTGTATAATCTTTATATAGTTACTATACAGGCTTTAATAAAAGCTGAAAAAGATTGAAAGTGCAAAGTTAGGATACATTAGGAATGCAGCAGGTATCTATGCAAGTTAACACTTTAAATAGGATAGGAAAATTTTATTAAATATCTTAAAGCTTTCTGTTAAAACTTTGATTGAAGAATTTTCCAACAGAACGGCTGACACAAAAATTTCATCCTTAACAAATTAGTTCATATTTTGCTGAGGCATCTATTTGAAGAAACTGCATAACTTAATTTAAATAAAATATTTCAATTTTCCATTTGAAATTACTTTTGGCAGCTGCAAAAAAGGATCACTTTACAAGCATGTAAAAGAACATGTTTTATTCACTGAAGATTTTTTAAAATGTATCTTCCAGCATAAAGATCTTAATAATTTTTTTTTTCCAAAATTAGAACAATGGAAGAACTTTGATACAGGAAGCTCTTTGAAAAATGGAACTTTTGAGCTCCTTAATTTGGTTAGGAATTCTTAATTACTTTAAAGTTTTATCTAAAGCATTACGAAATATCACTTTCAGTGATAAGGAGATCTAAAAGATGCCTTCTAATATCCTACTTAATTCTTCCTATATGTAGGAATTAGAAGATACTAGATTTCATTCAGATTTGCATTTTATTCAGAGAGATGAAGAGAACTGTATAAATCCATACAGCATAAATCTCACAACTCCAAAAATAGGTTTGTGGTAGATGCAGTGATTTCAAACCCCATCCAGCAATTCTTCATTATAATTAACATGACTGTTGGCTTCCTTTTAATTGCAGGGTAGTAGAACTTTGAGATTTCCCCTCTGTTAACAATCATTCACTTCTGTAATGAAAAAAAAATGATCTTTGCCTCAAACACCATAACAGAGTCACATAAATACAATGCAAGAACGGTTGAAGGGGGATGCAGAGAAATGCTGGGACCACACTGATCAGCACAATCTTAGTATCATCCTGGGGTAACCACAGCTGTACAATATGATCACTTTTTTAAAGCACTGCTTCAAGGAGAGGAACAATGAAAGGAGAAAACAAAACATTTTAAACCAGCATATGTTGGCTAAAGCACATAGAAGGATGAAAACAGAAATCTGGTCATAAATTCTATGGTATGGTAAAATTCACTGTGTATGAAATGCCTGTGTTTTCCTATAGTTTTCAATTATCTTGTAATAAAATGAATCCCATTCTGTGGCATAAACCAATACAAAGCACTATTACACTAGATTTGCTTTCAGGTATTATCAAAGTTTTGGTTTCTTTGTTTGTTTGGGGTTTTTTTAATAATTTCTCAACACGAAAATAAATTTCAGCCAGTTCAGTTATAACAAAAGGGAAATTTTCTGGGTTGGGGTTTTAATGCCATAAACCCTAAAACTTTCCTGGATGCCTGAAATGGTATAGTGTGGGATTTCTTGGACATGTAACTTCTACGAGAGTTAGTTACTTCTTTGACATAAATGGTAAATAGGAGTATGATTCTTGCTATATAATCCAGTTAAGATGCTTGCAAATGTAAACGGGCACAGAGAAATTTAAAACAGAAGCATATAGTCATGCAGGAAAGTGTAATGATTAAAAATGTCAGCATTTCCAAGGTTTTGAGTGTGTGAAGCATCAGAATAAATATATTTCAGAACTAAGCATCCAAGTTTCACCAAATTTTTGCTCCACAATTTAAGTTCTTTTAGCTCTGGGTAGATGAGAAATGTCTGTGGGAACTGAAAGGGTTCCTTTCATCCCCTAAATCTTGTTAAAATTACAGCCTGTTTCTACCACATGATTGTTGATTTAATTGATCATCAGGGAGATGGCTGGCCCATCTTTCGTATGACCACTGTTCAAAGCTGGGTCTGAGACAGCAGAGAGAGGATTTAAAAGTTCATTCCTGACTGTTGTGATTAACTTGTAACCATGAGTATTTGAATGATTCAGTTTCTAGTGAAGCCATCTAAATAAACAGTTGAAGAAGAGATTGGCTGAAGGCAAGAAAAGAAATGGGAGTGGTTTGGGAGTGGTTGCCAAACCAGCTTTTTCATAGAACAGAATTTTCATGTAACATCTTGAGTTATTCAGTACTCTCAGGACTCAATAAAGCTTTTCCTTCACACATGTGAAAGAAAATGTCAGCCTGGAAATGAGAAGACTCCAGGATGTCCTAATTTCAGCCTTTTAGTCCCTTTAGTCCCCTCCCTTCAGCCTGAAGGGAGCCTACGAGAGAGCTGGAGAGATGTTTTTTACAAGAGCATGTAGTGACAGGACAAGAGGATAGGTTTAGGTTAGATATTAGGAAGAAATTCTTTGCTGTGAGGCTGATGAGGCACTGGAACAGGTTGCTCAGAGAAGCCGTGGGTGCCTCATCCCTGGAAGTGTTCAAGGACCGGTTGGATGGAGCTCTGAGTAATCTGGTCAGGAGGAAGGTTTCCCTGCCCAAGGCAGAAAGGTTGGAACTAGATGATCTTTAAAGTCCTTTGCAATCCAGGCCATTCTATGATTCTATGTCTGCCATGAAAAATAAACCTTGCAGCTAGAATTTAGGCCTTGGACTTCTAACTAAAGGAAACTACTAGCATGTGAATTAAGATAAATTTGCATATTTTTATGGCGTCTGATGCTTTGGACATTCTAGATGGGTTTCTTTTAATTTCTTCTTTTCTTTTTGTAAACTCTTTTGTCCCAGGTGGTCCCAGCTCTAGCCACTGTTAAATCTACATCTAACTTCAATTTTTATTAAAATACTTAACCAAACAAACAAATAAAAACAAAAACCAATCAACCAACCAAAAAACCCAAAGAAACCTCATAATCCACTGTGTAATTTTTGCTTCTTTTTTTTTTTTTGCCTTTGTTATGTTCCAGCATTGAGAGCAGCTGTAAGCCAATCACTGCACTACCAGCAGCCATCTTGAGTCACATGTTTCTGTCTGATATTTTTATTAGCTTTAAGATTGGGGGCCCTTCAGAACTGAATAAGCTGTGACTCATTTGGTGCTGTACAGCATCAATAACAATGTTTATCATTAGTCTGAAAGAAATTGTTAGAGAATGAGTTCTCAAACCAAGGTGAGCAAGATATCATTCTTCTGAAGGCAACTGCAATTTCTTTTGAAAAAAAGTAATGCACCATTTATTCTTTGTTTTTGTATTTCTTTCTTTCTTAATGTAATTTTCATATATTTTCTTTTGTCTCTCCAAAACCTTAAATGAATATTGGACAAATAAAATTAGAAATAAACAGCTTTGTAAGGAAAGGTAAGTACAATATAACTGAAGGCAGAGTCAAGACCATAGGACAAAAACCAAAGGTAAAACACCCCACCAAAATAGCTCCACTCCCTCCTGAGAGGAAAGTTGTGCTCTGAAGATAGGGGTTTCTAATGTGAAGTCAAGAGGCATAATTATAGAAAGATAATTTTTGTGTAAAGAGGGCTAGGTTAGTTTATTGATATTTTTCTGTTTTGACTGTGCCTGAAACCAAAGTACACATACCATATGCTAGCATATGCTAGTTGTAAAATGATGTGTGATATATTCTGGTAGTGAAAAGGCTTTATTCCACACCAATTAGGCACGCCTGGTTAAAGATACGCATGCAGTAAAAAGTAATAATGGGTTCACAACAAAGACTGCTGTGATCATGAAAATCAGACACCCGAAGTTCAAGGAGCTATTACTTACAGAAAAGAGGTGGGGGGAATCAAAGAAAAACTGTTATAATTATATTGCATCTCTGTGATCTTTCTGAGACATGGTTTCAGGATAAGTTAGCAAGATGTCACACATGCTATGGAGTGGAATATGCAGTCGAAAATTAATAGGAGGAAAAAAAATATATGTACTGAATATTTGACCTGGAAATGTATGAAAGCAGAGGGTTTAAAGAGAAATAAATGCTAAAACATCTGCTGTCTTTGTAATTTAGTAGATACTTTTGTTTTGCAGATCATTCAAATTCTTTCTGATTATTTTAGTCTTCTCTAATGTATAGCAGTAGCTGAAATGGTGAATAAATGTTTGTAAAATGTCATCTTGTTTTCTATTTAAAAGAAGAATCCTTTTATGTTTCCTCAGCAGCTGCTACATTTAATAACTCTACCAGATGTCACATTTAAATTGTGTTTTGCATTTAAGGCTTTGAAAAGCATTAGAACAGAGAGAGCCTTTAGAATTTCAGCAGCTATACCACAGTTTCTTAGAGTTATCCAACTCTGTAATTATAGGAAAAAAGCCTTTAATGGCGAAAAAATGTAAGGCTTAAATAAAATGTAAATATGAAACAGCATACTAGATATGTTACAGGGTGCATTTTAATTGGATCTAATTTTCTGAACAACAGATTCACAATTCCCACTTTCTCTGGAACTTTAGTAATGGCAACAAGGCTAAATACTATAAAAAAATTGCTGGTGCAAAGGATTAGTAGCATTCAGAAGATTCTGCTATAAAAAGACATCACTTACAAAGTCAATCCCAGCTGGCTACCATTTAAAGACCCACTGAATACAATGGAAAATGGCTTGGAACACCACCTCATCCCACAGAATTTTACTGAATACAGTTGCTGGACATCACACTCTTTAAAAAATGCCATGGAAAAAGTAGAATTCTTAATTTTGGTGATAAACATTTTTGTATTGGTTTTTTTTTTCTTTTTTTTTTTTTTTTTGGTTGATTGTATACATTCACATATACAAAAAAATTGCACACCCTGAAATTTATTACCGGTTTTTGTCACATATCAATATACTGTTGGAATATTTTATGATTGTTTTGGGGTTTCTTTTGTGGTGGTGAGTTTTTTGGTGGGTTTTTTGTTTTTGTTTTTTTGGGTTTTTTTTTTATCATTCACTTGGTTTCTAAGGCACCACCTATCAACATCAGGTATTGAAACCTCATCAGGGTTACAATAGGCTTGCACCATTTGTGCTAGCATTTTAAACAGTTTTAAGAAGCAATTTCTTCTTCTGTTGTCAAGCAATAAGCTCAAAGCAACAAGTTCTTATTTGCTAGGGAGCGATTGAATCCTAAAATGTCTCTGATGTCATCAAGCATATATGACTCTGTCTTAGTTTTCTCATTGTAATAATAGGGCAAGCAACACCATGAGGTAAAAAGATAACTTTTTCAATTTCTAATTTTAAAGCAGTGAAGGAAATAATTTACTTGATATTAAAATACTTCTGATTAAAATATTTTTGGTGGCACAGACTACTCCTTGTTGGGAGAAAATGAAAGCTGTATCCAAGATTATAACAGAAAGTTGGTATCAAACTGGAAGTATTTGTTATTTATTATACTTTTGTTGCAATTTTAATGTTCGTTGCATGTGTCCCTGCAGGGACCATTACAGGAAAGACTTTAAGAGGGAGAAAATAAATAGTATGAATTCAAATATACTTAATTTGACCCCTGATTTTTGATTTCTTCTATTCTTTGTTTATGCATTCAATTTTTCTTCAAAGTAGTGGTGCTTCATAGTTGGTGATGGAAACACTTCTCCAAGTATGAAAGAAGGGTAGCATAGTGCTAGAAGTGGAATGTTTACTATTTATTGTATGTGGCTCCCAAGCTGATGCTAATCTTTGTATCAGATCTCATTGTGATAGAAAAGTGAGGTTCATTTCTCACAGCCTGGCTGTTATCTCCTGTCACACTCTACTGGCTGAGTGAACAAGCTGAGCCTACTGAAAGCTTTATACATGTATTAATATACATAAAATGTATGAACATGGCCATTTTATGTGTGTGTGTGTATGTGTGTGTGTGTTGGATTACAATTGGATGAGTAACGTCATCTCACCTACTCTTGTGATGTCACAGTCCCCAGTGCAGAAGCTAAAGAGGGTGCCCTGTCCTCGAGGTCCTCTTGAGTGATCTGGAATCAGTGTTGGCCAACAGGAAGACTGTACTACAGGGGGAAAAAAGATGGCTCTATGAAGAGAAGTGAGAAAAATGTCTGTTTTGTTTCTCAGCACTATAAATGCACTCTGTTCCAGAGCAGAGATAAATACTGAGTTCTTTAATCCATGTTCTGAATAAGGTGTCTGAAAGACTTCTTTGTGGATGTCCATTATAAACTGCCAAAGCTCTGAATAGATGTCTAATTCAGTCTATGAAGTTCTGAGTCCAGAATTAAAGTTTAATATTTAAAATACATCAAATTATACACCTGGAGCATGAAATTCTGGTTATGTTTTACTTGAGCTTTACCACTACCATCAGGAAAGAAAGGATATTGTCCTGTTCTTCTGTTTTTAAGCTGTTAATTGGCAGAAACAAAATCTACCCATGAAACAATATCTATTTATGTGATCAGCCAGAGGGAAAAAGGCTATCTCTGGTTATTTTGAAGATGAGAACCTCTTGAATTTCCCACAGAATTTTGGAGTTGGGAGAGAATTGCTAGGTTGGTTGTTTGGTTTATTTCTCTCTGGTTAAATGGATGTTTACTTTGTAGAGGTACGGCTCTGGATCTGGTAATGAAAAACTACTTTTACTTCTATGAATCAGAGGAGCCTACCCTGGTTTGCATCATCCTAATGCAGAACATCAAGACAAGCCAAAATAGTTATCCTCTGATAGTGATTAGATACAAGAACCTGGGGAAATTATTTCATATAAACACTATTGCTTTATATGTCTTAAGTTAGGGGGGAGTAATGCACTCAATAAAAATAAAAGCCTTCATTTCATGCAGTATGAAATGTTTGAAATATGTTCATAAATTTTGAAGCATTGTAATGTATTTAAATTTAGGATGACTGTTCAAAATGCTTATATTGAGAAACAAGCCCCTCCTCCTCCAATCTCCTTTATTTTCTCCTCAGTAGTAATAAATATAAAATTTATTTACAATTGAATGTCCTTTGGAGTACATGCTTTTACACTTGTGCAAAAAAAATATGTACACATTTTTCTCCAGCTGGAGTTTATGGTTTTTAACACTTCTTCTCATGGTGGTCAAAAAGAACTTATTTTAAGACTACTGCTGCTAGTTTTTCACTTCTACTGTCAAGATGCTATTTTGCTGTTACCTGAGAAGCTGTACATGTATACCACAAACGTGCTGGAAGATAATAAGTATAGACTGGATATGGAAAAATGCATTTAATCAAATCAGTTACTCTGGTGTGTGAGCACCAAGCTAGTCAGGTTCTGCCAGCTGCCATGGTTCTGTAATATATTATACAATATGAAATTTCACAAACTTTGAGTCTTCAGAACATTTTCATAATAGAGTATTGAAGTATAAATTTTCATTCATATACTTAATTCTGTAATTTCAGGATTTATCTAAAAACAAATATTAAAATTAGCAGCCTGTGCACTTAATTGGGTTTTTTAATCCTAGCAGATGTTGGATAAGCCCTTTAAATACTGCTCTTCTAATGAGAAATTAGGCAATGTATTGTATTTAGTAGCATGCAAAGAAAATGCAAGTTTTAGTTTCTGCAAGTGAAAGTGTTAGCATTGGAGTCTTGGGGGTATTTTCCTTGAAAGAGGAGGTGGTACATGCTTCTAACTTCAATACTAGCACTAATTTCAGTAGATATTCTGCTTTGCTAAAGTTGTGATTTTTCCCTAGCTATGTTTCTGTTGGTGAAAAGATACTGCTTTTTATATATTCCAAAGACCTTATGAAGAGTCATAAAAAACACTTTATACTCAAAGTGCAAGCCAATACAGAACGATTGCATCTGTGTTCTGCCCCTGTGCATGGAAAAAAAGTAAAAATTATTGGAATAAATGCCATTGGAGCAAAAGCTGGGAAACAGGATTCTTCAAAGTGTACAGCACAGAAGACTTGTCAGCTAGGACCCTCATGACATTTCTGTGTGTTCTGTTGTCTTTACAGAGTAAGTCTAGGCATCTCCAATCTCTTAACAGTGGTAAAACTTTACTGTTGGATCTCAGGAATCTGGAGTTTTTGAGCTTTCTGTGCTTCCAGGCACAGGCCCCCTGGAAAACACTGCTCTGGACCTGAAGCCTTGGAGAAGGCTTGTAAATATAAATAATTAGTTAGAAATCACAAATATATAGTGAGTTGGGTGTGTGTATTTTCACTGGGTGATGAGTTTTAAATTTGAGGTTTTTATAGCATAGTGGTGGATATGGGACAAGATGGAGAATTTTGGGTTGTGTCTTTCTCTTTGTTCATCTTCTTCCTTCTTCACGGAACTCAGGTAGTAACCTTTGCTTGGTCAGTCAAATGTCACTCTGAGGGTCATGGGAATCTATTATTGGGTCAAAAGGATAAATAATATAGGTGTTAAACTATTGGTTTGTTTAGCTTTAAAAGGCCTTGAAACAGGATCAGCTGTAGCCATTTTTTCCTACTTCTAGCAAGGAGCTAGAGGTACTGTCATACTTTCTGTAATTCTTTGATAAGATATAATAAACATCCATGTCTGAACACGAGAAACCATCTCAATCACCTTTCTAATAATCCTGGCTCAGAGGGAAAACTAATAAGACTGATGACAAACCACTAACAAGTGGTGCAAAGCCCAGCATACATCCCCACACTTTACCACATGGTAAAACTTTACCATATATAGATTTTTGTCAAATGTATCTCTGGCCATGCAGAATGCAAGTCTCTGAGGACTAAACCACACAGGGGGATAGCAACAGGTCTTATTAGCTGATTAATCAGTAATGAATAACTATAGATGTCTCTGTAAAAGTTAACATTGTGAGAGTCCATCAGGAAAGTCCTTCTTCTTCTGCTGTTAGTTTTACTAGAGAAAACAGTGTATTCAGACTTGTTTGGGTTTTTGAAAATTATTATTTTGGTGCCCAACTTCACTTTAAGTTCGTTTTGGTTTGCCTAATCCGTAACCATAAAAATTAAGTCACATGGACAACAATAACTGCGTACGGAGATAAATAAGCAAACACATGTGAGTTGAAGAGGGGAAACAAATATTCATTGGGTATTCATAGCTGCACACACTAGCAATGCACTTCAGTCATGCTCACATCAGCACAGCTGCAGTACTCCTAGAAACATAGACTTTATGTTATACAAGCCACAGTTTCTGGAAAAAAAATTCATGCTCCGAATAGCCAGCCACATGCTAATATCCTCAGGATTTTCCTTGTTTTTATAATAATTGTGAGAAGTATCCTGTGTATCTGAGTTACGTGGTCTCCGGAACTGAAGATTGTTGCAAATCTATCAAGAACTTCTGAGCCACCAAATAATGCAGTACTGTTTGATAGGTCTGGTGGGGTTTGCAATTCAACAAGCTGCTTAAAATAAAGAATTGTGTCTGGGGAGCTGTCACTGTAACAGCACCTGAGCCATTACACACAACTCCTCAACATATGTATAGAACATAGGCCATAAATTTATGTGCAACGTAGAGAATGAAGGATGTATTTTATTGGATCCGTTTTAAACAATTTTAGTAGGTGATTTTAATATTGTTCCTTTTTCAAACTGCTAACCATGAACTGCAACTACACAGATAATAAAACAGATACCATATTCTATACATGTAGAATTATTTAAACTTTTTGGGGTTTAACTGGTTCAATAGACCTTTTTTTAGGAGCTTGGACTTAACATTGTTTGGCTTTCAGTATTTTTATGAGTGTTTTCCACACATAGGAGCAAAGTTAGTGGATTTTTTTTTCTCCTCGGTGTTTTCATAACTCCATGCATTTAATTACTATTGTAGTGTGCATAAAGTTAAAAACACATGGAACACATAATATAGCATTTATACAAATTGCTCAGGACAGTTGAATATTCTAATATTAATTTCCTAGATGCTAGTGCTTATGATTGAGAACAAGAAGATAGCTGAGCTTTAATAGTTTTGGTGTTTTTTTTTTTTTTTGTTTGTTTTTTGGTTTGTTTTTGTTTTTTTTTGTGATGTCCATATGTTTTTTCCCTCTTGGCTTGTAGTTGAGAGATGAGCTTTCTGGATAGGAATGTACTTAGTGCGTATCACAACACACTTCATATTCACAAAGGGAACTACTGCTACTGGTGCCAAGAAATTACTATAGCTTTAAGACCTGGATCGTAAAATAAGTGAACATGTTATTACTACATCTACAAACAGAAGAAAAGGGTTAGGAAAAAATAGCATAGAACTTACTATCCCATTTTGTGCTGGTATCTTGTATCCATGAAAAGAAAACTCTTGAAGGCTTCTAGCAAATGTGATATATATGAGAGCCTTCCTCCTCAGCTTCCAAACGTGTACTAGGAACAATGGTGTAAGCTGCCCACCTGCCATGCTGTTCACTGCAGTGATTATGCAATCCTGGCACTGACTTCAGTAATTTCCATTTTTGTGTAGTCTGGAAAGGAGATAATTAAATTTTCTTTTACAATATTTATGCCACTTGGGCTTTTTTTATTTCCCATAGATGGTGGCATGGCAAGAAAATAAACAGCAAAGTTAGGAAAGTCATCAAATATCATTTTTATTCTTAAAATAAAAGGGGACTACAAAACTAATAAAAAAGTTTCTTAAAATAAATATTTTTTTTTTTAATTAAACAAAACAGGTTATAGAGCCATAATTAAAGGAGAATGAAAGGTATATATGCAAGAAAATATAAATATCCTTAAAACTAAAAGGTATTCTTTAAAATGAAGTTATTCATAAAAATGTATTCCAAGTATTATCTCAAGAGAAGCTATTCTGGGTGAATCAGGAACCTTAGTTACATGGGTGTTTGTCTTATGGAAGGTTTGAAGTTAATGATAGCATCTGTAATGTAAATTAAATCAGGGTTGTAGTATCCCATTTACAAAACTGCAAGAAAAAAATCCTCACACAGACATAATCTTCCTTTGTGATAATGGTTCTTAGTGATGTCATATTTTATAAATAGTTCCCTGAACACTCAATGAATCTTTGTGTTGCATTTCATTCTCTGTATTTTTACCAGTCTGTCCACCAGTAGTATGGATAAATAAAATTAACTTTAAAGCTGAATAGAAGCAGAGGGAGACTTCTCTGTTCAACTTAGAAGCCTTTCAAAAATTTTCATAACACCCATTTTACATTAAATGCATTTGAAATTTGTCAACACAGCTCCATACTGAGCTAATCTGTGTAACATTGTCATTAATATTTTGTCTGTTTGACATGTATTTAAAACACTGGGGATTTTGTGGCCGAACCTTCCCAGACAATCTCTCCAGTAGTTCTTTAATTTTTCACTTTTCTAATCCATTTTCTGAAATTTGCTTCTGATTCCATCTGTCACTATTAGCAACTGAAGTTCTGTTGGAATAAAGTAAAAACGTTGTTGACGAAGTAATATTCTGACTGTCATTACAGTATTTCCACTTGATTTTAAAAGACAAATTTTAAGTTTGAGTAATATTTTAAAAAGTATCCTCTTTCTCCTTTAGATAAACCATTCTTGAGCTTGGTAAATAAACAACTTGGCTATTCCCAGTGCCTATTGTGATAGATATTTTATAGTCCAGCTGTATTGTTGTTTTTAATTAGTAACTAATTTAGCAACGTCACTGTAATTTTACATGGTAATTTTTACCATTAACATTAGGGAGTTATTATATTGCAAATTTTCATTTAGATAAAATATGTACAATTACATCTTTACCAGATGAGAAATATTCTGTAATTGTATTCCTGAACTGAAAAAGGAGTGGCATATGCTATGATATCTGTAGTTTAATTAAAGTTTTTAGTAGCAATGGTGCTGTAGGCATGGCAATGAAACACAACTAGGCTTTTGAGAAGCCTAGCAAAAATCTCTGCTTCTTTGTGTCTACTTTAACCAGTAATAGCATCAGCATTTAAGTTGTTACAGAAGAAGAACCCAGCTCTATTTTAGTTTATAGTCTTATTTCTGTATCAATATAAGTATTTAATCTTATAAAATCATAATTAATATATAAATAACCACAATTGTGTTTAATGTTGTGCACTTTGGGGCAGGGCTTGAGGGGAATTATTTGGATTCTTGGGGATTTGGTTCATTTTTGCTGCCTAGACCATCCTTAGGCAGAAGCTTCTTGAGAAATTTTTTGGGAATCTGCGTAGAGGAATAGGAAACTACAATTTAGGGATCACATATAATACGTAGAATGACTGACACTAATTAATTTGGTTTTTGACTCAAAGGAAGTGATTTTTTTCCCTTTGTTCTTTCCCTGTGCAGCTTTTAGCAGATTTTTAGTATTCAGGTACTACTAATAATGAACAAATGTCCTTGTCAGTATTTTGAAGACACCCAAGGTGCAAATCACCCACACCAGCCTCTCTCTCTCCTTCTGTGACAGTGAAATAGTGGTTAATGCCCAACATTCTTCTCTCACAAACTTCATTACAAGGTGTAAAACACCTTGACATCTTTATGGAATTTAAAAAAAATGTTAAGATAAAGGTGAAATATCTCAAATGTTTGACACGGTTGCCTTGTTATGACTGATCAAAAAAAGGATATATCAACACTTCCTGGATTTATGTCTTATTTCTTCTCCATTTGCATTCCAATTTGATTTTAATTCAGCTGTGAATTCAAATTCACCTTTAATGCACCTCTCTGCAAACCTTTGTCTCTGAGAATTTGGTTACTTGACTGATTATGCTTTGGATTGTACAGTTGCTTTATGCCTTGAATAAGTTTATTTAATTCAGGTTAATTTATCTTTTACGTTTTGTATTGTCACTTCAATTTCCTTCCTTTACTTTCCCCAGCTGTTTCATTCACTTTATTCCATTGCTCCCCAAACCTCAGAACAAATGCACAGTACTGAATGTGTTAAAAATTCAATAAGTAATCACATAATATTCTGAGTTGGAAGGGACCGATAACGATTATGGAATTCCAGCTCCTGAGCAGGAGAATCACACTCACAATCACACCATGTGCCTGAGAGCATTGTCCAAACACTTGTTGAACTCTGTCAGGCTTGGTGCTGTGAGACTTCCTGGGGAGCCTGTTCCAGTGCCCAAACACCCTCTGGGTGAAAAACTTTCCCAGATATCTAACCTAAACCTCCTCTAACTCAGCTTCATGCAGTTTCATTGAGTCCTGTAATTGGTCATAAGAGTGAAGAGATCAGTCCTGCCCCTCCTCTTCCCTTCATGAGGATGCTGAAGACAGCAATGAGGTCTGTTCTCAGTCTCCTCCAGGCTGAGCAGACCAAGTGAGCTCAGCCACTCCTCATACGGCTTCCCCTCAAGGCCCTTCCCCATCTTTGTTGCCTTCCTTTGGATGCTCTTAAGAGCTCAATCAATATCTTTCTTATATTGTGTCACCGAGAGCTGCCCCCAGACTGGAGGTGAGTCTGCCCCAGCTCAGAGCAGAGCAGGACAATTGCCTCCCTTGCCTGGCTGTGATGCTGTGCCTGATGCCCCCCAGGACAGGGTTGGCCCTCCTGGCTGCCAGGGCACTGCTGACTCATGTTCAGCTTGCCATCAAACTTCTCTGCAGAGCCTCCCTGCCTTCAAGGGACCTCAGTAGCCCATTGATCCTCTATGTAGTCAAATGCAAAGAAAATAACTTACTTATTGTTGAGACAGGTGCAGTAGGTTTTAAAATATAGACTGAAGTGATGTAAACCAAACAATAAATCTCTCTATTAGGAGAAGAAATATTTTATCAGCTATAGGAAATAGATGGTTGTCCTAATAATTCTATATTAGAGGAGGAAAAAAAGAAAAAAAACCAGCAAAACACAAAACCCACCCTACCAAATAATTAAATTAATTTTTTACCATTGTTACAGAAACTTCAAAATGAGATTACTGTTTCATGGCACGTCCTGTGGTGCGATGTAGTTAGTCATAGTTAAAAAAGGACTTGAACAAAAGCGAAGTGTCTATTCCAGATAATATCTACTACCCTGACCTAATCTTATACTTAGAGGTGTTTCCCATAAATGTGTAAGGAATAGGTATTTGCCCTTCTCTCTTTTTCAGACAAACACATGCAAAAGAATGATTAAACTAGGAGTGTTTCTATTTGGTTTATCCCACAATGTTACAGCTGTTACTGTATTGTGGGCAAAAAAAGTAATGTAGAAAACTTCTGCATCTGTAATACACCTGAATAATGTGAACAACCTACAGGAAACTGATAAAGAGAGAAAGGATTCCTGTTTCACTTGGAGCGGCAGCAAAGAACAACAGCTGTAAGTTGATGTGGTGCAGTGTTTCCAAGACAGTGTTGTATTTTTGGTGGTTTTTTGTTTGTTTGTTTGTTTGTTTTTTCTGTAAGATTTTATTTTTTACTTAGAGTTTATTTCTGTCATCAAGGTTGGAGATGTATGTTAGTGAAATCCTCCCAAAGTGAAGGTCCTTAAAAAAAAAATTTAAATATACCTAGAATACAGTTCTCATGTTCAAATTATTCACCCTGGCATTACCTGGTGTAGAGTTGCATTGCTTCTTAGCATCAAAGTAAAAATTGTTTTTCGTTATATGCCCCTCATTCAGTAAATCACTGATTTCTTGCAACAGGTGCTCCTTCTGACTGGATTACTTTACAATCAGTGCTGATCATTGACCCCACAGTTATCCATCTCATTATCAGAAGTTAAATCTGCTATTGTACTCAAAAAGGCTTTGACTTGTATTTTCATTGCCTCCTTAGATTACATCTGAGACAGCTTTTATGACATATCTTTTCTTTTAGTCACACATGGCTCCCTTAATTGCCTTTCAACTCAAATAGCACATATCCTGCTTCTGTGCTGTTTTGCAGCTTAGAGCCCAGCAGGAGCAGATTTCTCTCATTTTAACCAAATTGGAGGTTTCAATTGCCTCTTGAGTTGAGTTTGGTAGAGTCTAGCAGCTCGAGTACCTGCTGAAAAGGCAGACGTGCCAAGCATTCACTAAACTGGAAAATGTACCTTGCTGTATGTAAAGGAGTGAGGAAAGGCACTCTGGTATCATAACCTTCAAACTAAGGAAATGGAAAGAGGAATAAAGTGCTGGCAGCTCACCTAGACTTTCTTAATGTGACAGTGTCACTGGCTGGAGGCAGAGATCTCTGCTGGAACCAGTTTTCTGACACAAGTGCAGAAAACAATCCTACCCTTCTGAGGCAGGATGTTTCGCATGTCCCTGTCCTCATCAACATTTCAGGAGAGCTAGAGGTGTCAACAAAGCTCTTGTCTGTGACCAAAGACTGCATTCATAAGCCTGAAAAAAACCTTAAGAAAACCTTCAGATAACATTGCTTGACACGCCAGGAAGCTTATTTTCTTAGTGTTTATCTGCAAAGTACTGCTTCTGAGCATGCTTGTCTTATGTTCCACAAGTCAGATAATCTCTTGAGTAACTTCAATGATAATAAAATCAGTAAGACATTGCATTAAGGGTGAATTTAACGCAGACAAACACAGAGCATCCTGTCCTGAAACTACATTCTCTGAGTTTTGCTTTCCTTGTGTGTGTTGCTCAGTAAGTAGTTTATAAGATAACATGCTCTTGCAGCTCTGTGTATTTCACAGTCCTTTCCATTTGCACATCATAGATGAATATGCAGTCAAAATATTGTATGAGCATTGAAAACGAAACTATTCTTTTTTTCAGTATTTTTCTAAAAAACATAAAACATGGAAATTCAAAGGTTTTATTAGAATGGAACACAATGTAGTCACTAATATTAGTCTACTGATTATATTTAAATCAATCCAAATGTGACAGTACATTATAAGGCTAATCTGATTTTAACACTGCTGCATGCTGGAGGTAATCAGGATATCTCTAAAGCATTTACTAATTCCCCAATTAGTTTTGTTGGGTTTTTTCGTTTTGTTTTGTGTTTTTTGTTTTGTTTTGTTTTTGAGATGGGAAGGGCATTGGATTTCTTTGTTTTATGTTCTCTGCACAAAGAATAAGAAAAAAACACCAGGAGAAAAAAAAATCTCAGTATAAGCACTTAAAACTTTGTTAGATCTCACATTCAATCCACCCTGAAAGGTGATACAATATGTATATATTTTATTGTGATAGTGTTTAATTAGTTTATTAATCCACTCCCTCTATTAGTCACACCTCCCTCCATCTCTGATGGTAGGGGAAAGTCAATGTAGGTGCCAAAATGGATGCTTCTGGTGTGTGTCAAATGACACTTCTTGTCTCTCAGATCACTGCATCAGGTTCTTCTCTGAGGTATTTATGATTCTTTATCCTTACATGCAGTGCTTTTATAGCAGTTATTCACTACTTGACCAATGTACAATATTGTATATAAAATAAAAGCTTTCATTAGTACTGGCATTATCTTTTCTTAGTTTTATAAATTGAAGGCACCTTGTTTCCATTATTTATTTTATCATTAAGTTAACTACAATTTCATTTTCATACAGTTGGATTCAGAAATATATTTGCAACATCTTTGATAATCCATTTCTTCCCCTTGACCAGTTGCTGCTTCCTTTTCTGCTCAACGTCCATGTTTGATTCCCTCTTCTTTAAGACTGAGTTTTCATTGCTGTCTTTTACTCAGGAGTTTCAACTTCCTATCGCTAAATAGGCTTGTTAATGGCTTATCATAGGATTTTTCAAACACAAATCTTTATGGTTCTTTGTAGGTCTCTCATCACTTTCTGTTCCTTAGCTCTGCTCTGCCCGGAGCAGACACATTTTGTGCTATATCCTGGCAGTTTGAATCGGGTTTGGATTCAGTTTAGCAAAATATTTAGTTGCAGATGGGTGTTGAAAGGCATCCATTCTGCTTATTTTTCTTACTCTGAGAGGAAGATATTTGATCTGCTGGTGGAACAGGTGATATGAATTGCTTTCCAAGATTCCCCAGCCGGTGTTCCTGATTGCTCTTTTTTTGCCACCTTTCTTACCCCAATATTTGAAGTTACTGAAAGCTAAGGGGATGCACAGATTAGTATATTTGTGTATATCATTGTATCAAACAAATTTGAATATGTTTTTATATACCTGGCTGAGTTTATATATATAGATTGGCTTCTGAGTAGAACAACTGTGGAGTTTACTACAGTAATGTATATACTACATATAATGAGGGAGTGCTGCATGTATAATCTTCCTAACTAATCTCCTTGACTGTGGGGCCTACAGTCAATAATTTGTCTATTCAAATATAATTTTTACTATTTGTTGAATGCCCAGAGCCTTCTATAAAATACAAATTTCAATGAACTCTATTTATAAGTTACTCAATTAAGTAACGGGGATATATATTATATATTGTTATATAAACAATTTAGCTTTAACATACAATGATAAATTATTATAATGTAGCACACAGTTCTGCAGTTACAATGCCTCTTAAGTGTCTCTTAAAAGGATTTCTAAAGTCATTAATATTTTAAGCCACCTGAAACCTTGAAACCTATATGCAAATACAGCCTTTCTTTACAGTGTGACCCAGATTTCTATTTGCATGAAGAAACCAAACACCTTGCTTATTCAGATAGTCTTTTACAGAGTTTGTTTTATCTTTGTTGCTTTAGGTTTTTTTTTAACTTTTCTTCTGCCACTTAACTTGGATGATACAGAAAATGAAAATTTAAAGAAAAGGATAAACTAATGATAGGATAATTCTTATTTTACTTTCCAGGACAGCATTTAGTAACATAGCATACACTGAACATGGCTGAGAGTGTATGTGCCTTTGCTTTGCTTTTATCCTCATCATAGATTTGACCTCTTTCTCTGTTTTGAAGATATTACGTCACAGCTTTCAGAATTGCAAATTCTTAGTCCTTCATATGAATAGGAATGTTTTTCTTTATGATAGCATAAATGAGAAATGTAACAAAACCCAGTAGCTTTCCTTTCTGCTTTTAAAATAGAGAAGTTTAACCTAATTTCTTATATCATTTACATTTCCATCTTTCTGAGTGGTTTTATAGGAATCTTGCCATTTCTCTTTTATCAAAACAAGGTAGCTTATGCTCTTCTGTATTTGGCATGTCCTCATTCAGTGCAAAAGTAATGCTCTGAAGTGCTTTAAGAAAAACCATTAGTATACTCCTCATTAAGGTTATGCTCACATCTAGCACACTGGTTGTGTAGTGCCTAGTGAAGGCATAAAATATGTAACAGGTTTTTCAGTGAAAATGTTTGTCTTTAAAATAGAGATTCTCAGAATTGTGACTTTTTTTGTTTTTTATTCTGTATATATGTTTTGTGAATCAGAATACATTGATCTTTCCAGTATGTTGTGCACATTTCTGCTCTTGATATTAGAGTAAAACTAAGAGTGAAGGAGAGATCAAAATTGTTAAGACACAAAAAGTTTCTCTATTTGACAGATTTCTCAAAAAGCCAATAATGGTAGCTTACATTACCTCCTCTGTTTTAAAAACCCAGACCACAATATCAAGGGACATTGTGCTATTGCATTCTTTCTTTAAGAGTAAATTTTGCTTTTCATGTTTCATATTTCTTTTCTTAGATGAGTGAAAAAATAATTCCATCCTAAAAACATGGAATTGGAAAGGATTTCCCATGAGCTGAAGTGTAGCCATGGGCGCTCATAAGAAGCACCTTGGGTAACACACAGCATTGCTTTATAAACTTCCATTTAGAAGTACAGTTTTTTATTGTACTCTTACCAGCTCTTCTGTCTTTTGTAAGCCTGTAAGAGATTTGTTGTCAGCTTAAATTTATTTATGGTCAATCTGTACACATTTGTTTCTGTGCCAGTATTGTTGTCTAGTTAAATAGTTTATCTCCCCTGCAGCCCTTGTGTGTTCTCAGCTGAAGCACTTATAAAACTGTAATCATATTCCCTCTCATTCATCTTTTTGCTGAACTAAGCAAGAGCTTTTAATACATTGAGAAAGTAGGTTCCTGACTCTTCTTATCATGATTAACCCTTCACAGCTGCTTAAAAAAAAAATGTATGTAACCATATTCAAAGAGGGTTGTTTTGATTTTTTTTAACATGTGATAGAGCAATAATATTGCATAGGATAGAGAACTGTGAAAGTGAAAAGTGCATTTGGATTGTAATCACTATGCATAGATTTTTCATCTGGATGTTTGAGGAGACAAGGACACCTGCTTATTTGTTTGCATTTCCCCTCTCTCAGGTTTTCCTTTGCTTTTGTAGCTGCTTAGACCTTCTGAATGGCACCACAGTGCAGTTTTAAAAGGATTTCAGCACACCACCCCTCTAATAACCTGTTTCCCCTCTTTTGAGAAATATGATCACTGGTGGCATGCTAGTCAACACTCATAGTTTTCCCTTTTCCTGCTTCTAAGGCATACTAAAAGCTGTTAATAGTACATGCTGTTACCAAATTCAAACTGTCAAATTGTTGTAATACTTTTACCTTTTCTTTCTTTTTTTTTTTCTTTCTTTAAGGGGACAGTTACTAGGAAAATATTTCTTTTTGTGTCTTTGTTTTTTTTGCTTTTCTTTGAGGTTTGTTTTTTTTCCTAGCATATAATAGTGGAAGGCTAAACTAAATGTGAACTGTAATTGCATTTTTTGTCAGCTTTTATTTTGAAAATAAACTCTTTAGTTTTCACTACACACTGAAAAGCTGCATGTTTGGTAAAGTGCGGAATTAGATATGGTGAAGGAACCTAAAGGAAAATTAAAAAATGTTAGTGCAATATCTTATTTGGTTATAAATAAGATGTCCTGGTAGATAAATATCACAAACCCGGGTCTTGTGAGATTTCTTTTGATGGTCCCTGTTGGTTTATAATTATACAGTCAGAAGTTAATGCAAGAAAGTACCATAATAGCACATTTTAACAAGGAAAGAAGGAAGCTGAGCTGCAAAATATGCATAAAAATTATTTCATCCCAACCAGCAGAATATTTATATTCATGACTAAATTAGTTCCTAATAAATTATGCATAGCCTTTATAAAGTTAAATGAAATCCTGAACCATGCTGCTATAGATATGTTACCAGAACCAACTGCTTTGCAGCAGTTTCCACAAACCCCCATTTTTGTTTCCTTTGATACTGTTAATATAAGCATTTATTTGTATTCTAAATGCTTTCTTTCTCAATTTTACCTTAATATTTTTAATATCTTAATTAAAATGCTTTACATTTTTTCTATTTTTTTTTCATTTGAGAGTAAGACTTTCAGATATTCAGGTTCCAAGAGGGTGTTTAATAAATCTTTTAAATTATTTTTATGAGCTTTTTTTAACAAAACCAGCAAACCAACCAAATTAGGCTACATCTTAATTACCTTAAAAAATCAAAAGAGCCAGGGGAAAGAGGGCCAATAGCCCTGGATTCTCTTATACTACAAGTGGTTCCTTTTTTTTTAAGTTAAATTCTTTTCTCTTTAGAGTTTACTAATAATTTATTCATTAATTAGATACTGCTGTCTATTCTTTATATAACTAAATTAGAGCATATCTATCCCCTTTATTTATCTCAATGGTATGCAAAAACCCAATTACGTTCTGCACAGATATCCCCTGAATGGTCCCAAAATGTTATGGGGAAATAGTTGTGGCTTTACCCACTATGACTTTTCATCTTTACAGCATGACCACTTTTTGAGTAATGAGAATGACTCCAAGTTCTTATTTTTATAATTTTAAAGAAATATTTCTTCTCATTTCAGTCATTCTACCAAGATATTATTTTCCATTATGTGCTTTTCCTTTCAAAGAAAATATTTTCGTATAACTTTCATAGAGAAATAGCATACTCTTGACTGTAATAATTCAGCTTTGAATAGTATGTCTCAGACAAAAGTATGAAATATTGTTAAGAGTGTTTTGTGGGGGTTTTTTTGTTGTTTTTCCATTTTGGGGGGGAGGGGTTGGTGGGATTTTGGGTTTGTTTGTCTCTTTCTTTAGTTTCTTATTTGGTTGTAACTGATAATAATATTGAATTTCAAAAGCAGTTTTTCACAGGTTATTTCACTGGTTGTATTTGCAAGGACAGAAGCCACCTTTCTTGAAGTCAGTTTTGGTTCTTGAAACCGAATACAGAGAATTCTCTCTCTTGCAATAAAGCAGCTCATGTTGTCTTGTGGAGATGACATTGATGCATATGGAGCATATACACAGAAAATTAGAAAATTATTCTAATAATGACACCAGGCCATGTCCTCTGTTCTAAATTTCTGCTTTTTTTTTTTTTTGTTACTGTTAGCACTGATCTGATGTTCCTAACATAGAGGGGATCTTCCTAACATTGTTCCTTCATTATTACTTAAAAGCTGTATGAAATAGGACTTTGCAATAAGACTTATGTTTTATCCCTGGGTAGAAGAAATGTTTGCATTTTTTGGTAATTTTTTTAAAAGTAGTGTTCATGTTGTAAAGAGAAGTGCTAATTTAGATACTAAAGTGAGGGGGTTTGGCTCTTCTGCTATTGGATTATGAGAATTTATTCTGTACTAATACTTACATATTTTTTAAAAAATGTCTGAGAATATTATAGGGATGAAATTACTGTCTCCTCATAATTTTATATTTAATTAGCTCCCTTTTTGCTGTTGCTATGTAATGCTGCACTTCCATTTAAAACACAAATACCAGTTATGTAAGTGAACATAAAAATGAGAGATATACTGAACAAGGACTTTGGCTAAACACTGCAAGGAATAAGAGGAGAAGGAACTTGGGGAGGTAAGGGAAAGACTTACTAATCAAGGCTTTCACAGAATTTTTAACCAATATATTTTAGTAAGAAAAATATCTGTGAGGGGGAGAACAAAACATTTGTCAAACAGAAGGGGCTGTAGGGTGCTCACCCTGATTTTGCAGCAAGGCTTTAGACAGAACATTATGCAGCACACAACTCTGTCTGTTTTAATGTGTTTGATCTTTAGCACTTTCAGTGATAATGGTGCTAGCTCAAAATAGCCATTCTGCACTGCCTGCTCTAACACCAGTTCCGCTGGATTATAGAGCATATTTCATAGAACAAATAGAACCATGATTTCCCCCAAGCAGAAAAAATACTTGCAGATAGTATTTGCAAAGAAGATACTCTGGTAAACTTCATACTTGTTCTTACTTTCACTCCTATAATTTGAAGTGGCGTTAAGAAGAAGTGGGTAAGATTTATTATTCTCTGCAGCTAGACATCATCTAGTGAGACAAAGTTAATGAGAGATTAAGAATTCAGGGTTTGGTTTGGAAAGCATAAAATGTTCTAATATTAGTGAAAGAGGTAATAAATTTAAGAAATATAATATAGAATCAACATCAGAAGAGATACTTTTTCCTGTGTAAAGTTAAGTAAATTTGTAAGTGATGTAGTTTAAAGCAGAGATGACAGTAAATATTGTGGTCATTTCAATATGGTATTTTTCAATCAACTTCTTTTAATAGATCTCTATTACTCTTCTACTGCTTCAGAAAATCTTCATGTACACTTTGTTGAATGGGATACTAATTTATTAAAATCAGATTTCTAACGTTGATCATTTATGTATTTTAATGTTTCAGGGACAAGAAAATAAAAAAGGTTTAGCCTGAAAGCAGTCCTTCTGCTGTGTCTGGGCATAACTGGGAAAGAATAGATATTTCTACTGAAATAGGATTCATATAAGAACAATTTAGGAATTTTCAGTTTCTTAATATTTTACCCATATTTTACTCAGGTCCAGTTAAGGGAAAATGCTTTCAGGACATAAGTACTGATTAGGTCCTCATATTTCTTTTTCATTGTCTCAGATCTAACCTGTGAAATGAGTATAACAATATTTTCAAGGTATTTGGAAGAAAAAGTAAGTGATAAAATGATGATGATGATGATGATGATGATGATGATGATGATGATGATGATGATGATGATGATGATGAAATGCTATGCAGAATGATTTTTTCTTCTCCCCTCTGAAGAATCTTTTGCTATTTCATTCTGCTCTTGTTCCGGTAATTATCTGAACTAACACCAAGCATGCTCTGTGTGTAGATGGAAACATCTCTAATGAGCTATGAGTTATGAGAAGTAAAGTCTGTACCCCACTTGCTTAAAATGAGTTAGTGCAATACATGAATTGCTGTTGTGCAAAAAGTGGTTCTCCTATGCACACAACTGCACACACACAATAAAAATGTGTCTTTAAGTTCCTGTTGTTCAATAGTCTGGATTTCTAGAAACAAAATTAAACGAAGCTGAAAATAAAAATTAATGGTTCCCCGGCTGAATCTAGTCTATCCTTATTCATACTATTTGAATTCAAAGTAACTTCATCAATGAACTTCATACTGCTAAAATTGTATTGTATGTATATAAAATTGTATGAAACTTGTGTCAGTAAGCTCAGGTTAACCAGCTAAATATGTACACCTGACTGAAAAGCTCTGTGCCTTACAAATGGAGAGCAGGACCATTTGTCAAAGGAAAGGAAATGTAGGAGACAGTGTCCTTAGAAATTGCTTCTTTCTGCCTGCTAATTGCAATCATTAGTTGGTTAAAGATGGTGAAAAGCACCAAGTTTTTAAAATGTTAATGTGTCTTGAAGGGTGTTTCAATTTTGGGGGAATCTCTTTTTTGGAAGTGAGTGGGTTTTGTTGTGGCGTTATTTTGTCTGGTTAGGTTTGGTTTGGGTGTTTTTTAATAGCTATGATTTTTCACACACTGAAGATTGCGTTGTAGTGTTCCTGTCACAACAAGGAGAATATTCTCTGAGGTGATCTTCTTCTGAGTAAACTGAGGGTAGAATATAAATTGCATATAAATATGACATGACTCTTTAAATGACGCATTATGATATATCTGATATATATACATAGTTAAATTGAAGCCTGACACTTAAAATTCAGTCCTGATTGTCACCTATTTATCTGGCTCAATCTGATTTGGGGGATTTAAAGTTCTGTCTTTCAAAGATGTTGAGTGACAAGTAATCAAGAACATAGAAAGAAAATTATATCTAGGAATAAACATATTCACATGTGATTGTTAATGTTTAACAGTTATTACTGGATTTTTCACTATACATGAATATTTAAAATACTACAGGATACTTAAAATTAGACTATTGATTACTGCTTCTTATGGTAATAAGCCTCATAATGTCATGTGATATTTGACAAGCAGGGAGACATTCCACAGGAAGGGAACTGATTTCTTTTTTAAAGTAAAAAATTTAACTGGTAGCATAAGATAGAAGTTGTATTCAGCTTTATTAGTTGAAATAATAAGCAGCAAAAATGAACTCAAGATACACAAAAGATGGCAAATTAGGTGCGCTGTTTAGAAAGAATGAACAAGGGAATAATGTGTCACCAAAACAACAATTTCCTGTGAAATTTTTGAGGATAAAATATAATTAAAACAAGGCTAGATTTACTGTCTTTAAAGATTTAAGGTAATGAGAATGTGCACTTTCAATACATAATGAGAATCAACAGCATGGTATTCAATTACCCAAAACATTACAAGCACCTCGAAGGAATAAGATAATTTTTTGTTATGCTAGTTGAGCTTCTTCAATATGATATTTTAGCAATAGTAAAAAAATTAAATACTGTGAATATGACTAATGTAAAATTTAAATTCAATTTCATGATAGGTCTTTCCAGTAGGAAGAGAATTTTTATTCCGCTAATACTTTAAAGTGTTTTTTTTACAATTTCAAAAAACATAGTATCTGAGAACTTGTCACGTGCAATTACAATTGATTGGGCAGTTACATGATGCCCAGAATTTTAAATAAAATGTCATGGACTTTCTTCTAAAAATAAAAATGGTACAAAATATCCGTCAATGAAGGGCAAGAAAAGAGTTTTGTTGTGTATGAAGCTGAACTGCATGTTTTGAAGCTGAGTAGCAATTGATCTTAAGAAATGTAAATTAATTTGTCAAAGAACCTCTCAGAGAAGACTACCAGTGACAGAACATTGAAAAATATCTAAACCATAGAAGAAACTATAAATCAAAAGTTCATGAAGAAACACCCAGTTAGTACATAAGAGAGAAACTAAATAGTGATATCAAAGTTTATGAAAGTCAAGCTAAAAGTGTTGATTCAGAATTATTATATTGGTTACAATTTTGATTGAATAAAAAAAGGTATTTCAAATTACCTAGTTTTTATCAAACATATGCAATATGAATTAAATTATCAAGAATAATCTAGTGTTTATATTTCAGAGATCATTTACCACAGGTTTAGCAAAAAAATTCTTTGAAGGAAATGGTTCACATTGATAAGAAGATCTCTACCTGGTAAGTCCTAAAGAAGATAAATTTGAACACTACAAACCTGATTTTTTATCTGAAGGTCACGGGCTGTCATTCACTACATATATATATATATATATATATATATAACAGTTTCTTGATGCAGTAACTTGATAATTTCTAAGTTAGAAATCAAAATTATATATTTGGTGATCAAATTGTCCCATGGATTCTACAGTTTAACAGTCTGAATTATTCACAGAAGAAATCAACTTTTATGATGCAAATTTGAAATTTGTTTAACTCAAACTTTTGTGATTAAATTTGGTATGTACTTGGCAAGCAGGAGTTATGCATTGCACTAGACTGTAGACTTGGTCAGATGGGATGTGTTTGTCTCTCCAAGTTTCACCTGGGTTTTGTGTATCATTTGTAATGCTGTGTCACAGAATGCAAACTCCTTTGGGATTTGCTGTAAATTATGAATACCTGTACACAGATTGATAGTGAGCTCTTGCAGGGCAGAATATAAGTGAACGTGATAAAACTTGTTATATTTTTTTTCCATTCTGAACAAAATCCCGAAATGCTGTCTCATTTTTGGCGTGTGTTTTTATTTTTTCACTGCTGTTTTAACAGAAAGACAAGCACTTTCCTTCACATATTTCTTTCTGAGCAGCTTCAGTGTATGCTAATGAAGGAACTTAAGATAATGAAATGACTTATGTAACCTCCACAACTTCATTATTTGGAGGGTGTGCCCAATCAGGAATAGTCCTGATTAATGTGATGCTGGAAAATAATATTTTCCATGTAAATTGTGACATGCCAGCATAACATTGCATGAGTGTTATCAAAACTCCTCACTGAAAACTTAATTGCAAAACTATGAAACCAAATGACAATGGCAACTTTATATAAAATTCTTGAAGGAGCTTCTTATAATAGTATAATTACTACAGGCAGTTACATCATCAGGGGTAGAAAAAAGTGTTTCAGCAAAGAATAAAAATATTGTTACTTGTAAATTACAAGAATGTGGTATATGTGTCCTTTAATGGTGTTATATTATTTTTTATCATTTCCAGCACAATCAATTAAAGGAATATATTTTTATTTGTAGCCTGTGAAGGGTTAACCACAAACAGAAGATAAGCCCCCCCCCACCTGTGCATTTAGGACCTCAAAGATTGGGATGAAGGAGAGAATAGGAAGAACAAAAACAAGAACATTTTTGAGTCAGGGTAAGAATAGTTGAATCCAATAAGGGAAGAAAAAGAATAACTGATACAAAAGCAATCCCTCTCCATCTCCCACAAGCAGACCAATGCCCAGACAGTCTAAGCAGTAGCCACTTTGGGAGGCAATCCCTGCTGGATTTTTGGGGGTTTTTAATTCCTGAGAATGATGTGTGGAATATCCCTTTG
The DNA here is from genome assembly GCA_013397075.1 of Rhabdornis inornatus. Lineage (NCBI taxonomy): Eukaryota > Metazoa > Chordata > Aves > Passeriformes > Rhabdornithidae > Rhabdornis > Rhabdornis inornatus. Next base: position 1,235,550 of record VWZS01005568.1, read on the forward strand.
GCTAAGCCAGGTCAGCTGCCATGTTTATGTTCCCTCCCAATCTCTTGCCCACCCATAGGCTACTTGCTGGGCAGGAGGGAAGAATGAGAAAAGTAAAGGTGGAAGGGTGGTACTTCTGGTTAGAGAAATTGCAGTTAATGACAACAAAATATTAAAAAAACCACTTTTTCTCCTGAACACTTGCTTAAGCCTGCGGTAAAACGGTCTCCAGGTGAGTTATACCCTTTTCCTAAGGAAAGTGCAGATTTATTTTTGGGAAAATGAGAACTCATATCTTGGATTCCAATGGAAATGGGAAACTCAGGAGCTGGGAAGCCAAGTTGTTCCAGACTTTAGGAAATAACTATGTCAAGCCCTGCACTGCAGATTGATAACAACATGAGCGCTGTCTTAGGGGTGTTTTCCCTAAATACACCTTTTGTGCATTAGTTATACTTGACTTTCAGGAAGCTGACACTGGTTACCTGTCCTTTCCCAAGGAGGATGGTTGCCTTATCAGCACCTCTTGAGGTAGTGGTGGCTCTCACATAGAAACTGAAGAAGGGCTTATTTGAGGGAGTGGAAGTCTTGCCAGATATGAGTAGAAACTCCATGACAATACATCAAACCAGAAGACAGCGTCTGAAGGGACTGAAAATACTAATTTATGATGAGTGTCTATCTTCCACTTGATAATTTTTAAATTATCCTATCCTGAATCTAACATATCTTTATTTCTGAAAATGATATATTTGCCTCCTAGTATTTTTTAACCACTTGAGGTCAGAAGATATACTTAAATTGTTTTCAGTAGTGGCTTAATCTCAGTTTGCCTTTAAACTAACTCCTACAGAATTGTGCCCAGGTAGGTTTTGGATGGATTTACCGCATGAATGACAAGTCAGTAGCCTTTCTCCTGTCTTGGTTAGGAAAGAAGTATACTGTTTCTATGATACCAGTTGGGAATGGTGACTTTTTAGTGGTGATTGCTGTGGAAAGCATTTGACCTTGCAGGTAATTTGCTGAGCTGCCCTCTCTTTTTCTATCTTTTAGTTTTTATAAAGATATGTGGTCAGAATGAGTAACTTATTTTAGACCAGTCAAAAATGACTTACTTCTCCAATATACATTTTCACATATTGTTTAGGATTTTTATTTTATCTATCCTTGTATTTTCATTTAGCCTTTTTTTTTTTTAATTCTCAGAAATGTCATTTGTCTTTCTTTGTGCTCGTTTAGTTTGATAATTTAAAACTGAATTTTAATCCAAGTGTTAGAAGCCTCCAGACGTTGGATTTTCAGCTAATAGCATGTTTTGTGTTAATGGGGTAGTGGTGGAGAATCAGCTTTCAGTTTCATTTAAATGTTCTATTCTTGTTTGCACCCTGTTGCTCCTTTTGAGATAGCCATAATTTAAATAATTGAATCGATGAAAAAAATCTAGCAGTGTAAAGCTTAACAGTCTATTCCAAAAAGGTCAGATACCAATTACTGTAATTTTGCATAAAATGAAATAAGAAAGCCTGTTTCTTTCACTTCCAGAGAAAATGTTAGGATAATCAGAATTCTCATGGGGCTTTTTCAATCAATAAATGTTTCAATGAATGATTGCAGAAGCAAAATTGAAAAGCATTTTTCTTGCTCCTGCAATTATAATAATAACCCCCTCCCTTGATATGGCTGGGAGGAGTGAAAGGAAAGATGGGCAGCACAAGAGATGAAAGAAGAAAAGGCAGTGGCTTATCCAGTTTACCCCTAAGAAAGACTGGGGTTTTTTGTTGTCAGCAATGGTAGTAATTTTGCTTTTTTAACATTGCATTATAGTTGTTTTTAACCTTTGTAAATTTGTTTATCTTTGCACTTGTGGTTTCACTTTTTCAAAATTTTTTTATATGGTTTGGCAGGCAATCTTTACCTAGCTCAGGTACCTGAAACATAAAGAAGAGATAATATGTTTTGTAAATTTTATTTTAATCCTTCATGCCATTCAAGTCCAACTACACATCACAAGGCACTGCCAGCTAGAGACAGCATAGCAAGCTCGGATACAGCTTGTTTTAGTACCAGGAGCAGTCTGGTCATGCTAGTGTGGCATTCTGCCTGGTTCATTAGCCTGCTGAGTCATTAAGGGTGTGCTAATAAAGCTACACAACTTTCAGCATGCAAAGCATTTTCAGCACCTCAGAGAAGTGCAGGGTTATGACATTAACATGCTCTGTGCTACTCTCTTGGGTGGGGATGGCCTCCATCAGTTCATGTCATACAACTTGATTTCCGGCAATGTTTTTACCTGGTCCAGAAATCCTACCAGGGAGGAAATTGAATTTGTTTATCTTTTGGTTTGATTCATTAAGAGCATCTGAATTTATCTGGATCCCACATCACATTACCACCAGCAAAAGAAACTTATTTGCAGCTTTCCTATTGTTCCTTTTTCCTGACTGCCTCTGCTTCCACATTCTTTCCAGAAACCTGAATAGAGGATTGGGTAATTAATGTACAGGGCTATTTGCTTTGCAAGTGAGAGTTTTGGTAGAAAGACTTAGCAGAGAGAGCTGCATAAAATATGGCTAAAGAAGATGCCATATGCAGTTTTAGGCTAACAAAGGGTTATCTAAATATCTAAATAAAGAGCACTTTTCTATGTGCAACCTGTTCTGCCTGCTTCCTTCTGAGTGCTGTTTTTCAAGCGGATTATTCTACATGCTGCACAGTACTTTTTGCAGAGAGCTGCCAGGACTTTGACACTAGCCTGAAAATGTGGCTGAGACCATTTTGTGGACAGTTTCTCTTCAAGTGTATATTGCATAGAAAATTCATGTGCTTTTAAACAAAGGCCAAAGAATCCCTATCAATAATTGGTATGTTGCAAAATATTTTGATCAAATGCTCTACAGTATGACAAATCATACATTGTCTTATGAAAATGGCAAACAGAAATTATTTTGCCCTTCAAAATATTTACCTCTTTATACCTTTCTCTCTCTGGAGACTTTTTTACAAGGCCACTGTTACAGAGTCATAGAATTTCTCTAGTTGAAAGTGATGCATAAGGATCATTAAGTCCAAGCACCAGTAGGACTTCCAGTCCAGTCCTCACAGGACTGCGTAAAACTAAACCATAGGGCTAAGAACATCATTTGGATACTCCTTGAAATCTGATAGACTTGATGCCACAACCACATTCCTAGGGAGCCGACTCCAGTGACTGAGCAACTTCTCATGAAGAACCTTTTCCTGAAGTCCATTCTGAACTTTCTCTGATACAGCTTGTCTTGGTTTGAAAGACAGGTGTCTGCCAAGAAAGGCAGGAGCCTCTTTGTAAAATGGAGAATGTAAATCCCCTCCCTCCAAATTATTATAATTTTGAAATTAAGGGGCTCTCAGGCAAAGATGTGGGAATAGGAATAACAGTTCTTTACTAGGAAAATTAAAATAGAAATACAGTATTACAAAGAACAAACCCAAAAACACTGACAGAGTCAGAATACAACCTGACACACCGTCAGTCAGGGTGTTGGTAGCAGTCCCATTAAATGGTGGCTGCAGTCCTCCCGGAGTGACAGATGTGGTTCAGTTGAAGCAGTACTCCTGTAGAAGGGTGCAGTTTTCCTCCAAAGGTCCAGTGATGATGTGGAAAGGTCCGGTTTGTCCTCTGGAATCCAGTGGAAAGAGGCTGCCTTGGTGTCCCAGATCTCAGTTTTTATCTAGGTAGGAAAGGCTTGGCTCCTCCCCCTGGCTGGAGCATCTCCCCGTGGGGGGGTGCAATTTTATCAGTCATACAGTAGGACTCAATGGCCCATTAACAGAAGATATCTTTCTGGAGGAAGGATGGGTTGTGGAAAAGATAAAGATGACTGCCCCTCCTGGTTTTAACAGATGGCCCATTAGCAGAGAATATCTCCCACGGAGATAAGGATCACTGCCCCACCTGGTTTCAACAGACGGTGATAGAATACATACTTTTGGTCACATCCTGTATTGCAACCTAAGACACAGCTTCATTCCATTTCCTCATGTATATCCTACTGCAAAGGAATTCGATCCTAATTAAAGTGATGATTTTTAAAAAAAAATGTTAGTAGCATTATTGTTTCTTGCGTAGTGGCTATACTGGTTTTATGAATTGTCTTCAAAACGGCATATCGTGTTTTGAAAACTGTATCTTCACTGAAATTTTTTCGATCTCCAATGAACTTCTGAAAGTTATTTGGAACCATCTGATCAATCGTGTGTGTTCTAATAATTTTATAAGGTCTTTTTTCCTGGTCTGATAGTTGTTTTCCTTAGGTGTTTACTTGTCATCATCTCAGTTTTGCTTTCTCACTTTTTCTCCTCACTTTACTGGGATTCAGATCTGAAAGAGAAATAAGAAGAAAATTAGTGATTATATAGCTCTAATGCAGCACATGTAATGTAACGGATTCTTATAGGTCCATCAATGAAATTTTTAACTTATAAATAATTGATATTTTATATGAAAAGTTTTCTGTAGTCTATTTGGCCAACAATTTCTGGTCATTTCTAATATATTTTTTTCATGCTTTTCATTAATCTTGTTCTAATGTACTGACATATTTCTTCTGCACTGGTTAGATAACATTTTTCTTTTCCTTTTCATTATTTCTAGATAGCTAACATCTCTGCTTAAAATCCTCCACCAAAATAAGATTGTCTGAAAATGTCTATTATTAGGGATCCACTGATATCATGAAATATTATAGAAACTAGTGAGGCAATACCCATTTACTCTAGCTGTGCCTCATTAAACTTGTTTAACATGGATTTTCCATTCACTTCTTTATTTGTGAAATCACATCAGTGTCAATGATAGCAGAATGTAAAGAAATTATTAATAATTTTCAAACTGGGAAGAATAATTATAATTCTTAAAGTAAAACAAAATTACAATAAATAGCATGTCAAAAGTACTTTCCTCTTTAAGCTGTGCATTTTTGGAAAGAATTTAAATCTTGAACCTGAGCCACTGGGTGAAGAGTTGAAATTGGTAATGTGGTATCTATACCTCATTTAATTAAATGTCCCCATTGAGGGCCTGCAGTGCATGTTTATACTTACAAGTAGTTTTGCCTGAAGATATTTTTTTGCATGATTCTTTTCTCTAACTCACACTGTCCCTCTTCAGAATTTCATTCAAGTGCATTTTTTTTTTTTGCTTTCTCCTGTTTCTACCTAAGTCTAGGAAACATTTTTCAGTATTCTTAGCTTTGTTATTGATATACACTTAATTTCTCGTTGCAGAAAAAAAACTTCTTTCTGCAGTTTGTGAATGAATGGAAAAACACCTCATAAAAGGGTAGTGATAGGAAAAAAAAATTGGATTAAAATGTCATTTAAAGAATATTTAAAAAATAGCACATGAGTCTTGTCTCTCTCAGTAGAATGCTTCTGCAGGTGTATTTAAAGCAAGCCAGATGGAGGAAAAAATACAAACCACAACAGAAAAAACAACCAACCAAAAAAACACTGGCCAAGGAAAAAAAATCCCCCAACCTTTTCTTGAAATTTTAAGATGTAGATTTTTTTTTTAATATTTTGTCTTCTTTTCTAATTCTGTAAAGAAATAACTGAAACAACCTAAAACTAACAACTGAGACTATAACATTTTCTTCATTTCTTGGTCACCTGTCAGTATCTGAATCCATAATTTCATTTGCTTAGAAGAATAGCATATGCTTCTCACCTTTAAATATTGGCTTACAATTAGTTATATATATATTGCTAATTTTCCTAAGAATTACATGATTCGAATGCTATTAAGCAGCAATACATTTACTATAAGTGTACTCAAATATTAATTATTAATGACTTTGTAAATCTGTTTTAAGGAATTGGATCCATAAAAATTTTTGTTGTTGAATATACAAGTTGGTCTGTGCATTTTTTCAAAGTACAGTGGCAGTAATGATTGAGCTTGCCTAAACATAAAATAACAATAACATGTTCCCACCACAGACACAGCTGTAATAATTTGTTAAACTTGAAGAAAATATTTGCTGCCCTGTGTTAAAAAAGGCAAGGTCCTTTGCCTTTTCAGACATCCCACACAGAAGGACTTATTAGAAAATAACGTATCCATGCCAGGGAGAGAATTGCAAGAGTAAAGGTGAGAAAGTTTGTGGCTTGAGATCAAGGCAGTTTAATAGAGAAAGCAAAAGCCACACACAAGCAAAGAAAAACAAGAAATTAATTCACTACTTCTCATGACAGGCAGGTGTTCAGCCATTCCCTGGAAAGCAGGGCTCCATCACCCATAATTGTGACTTGGAAAGAAAAACACCATCCTCTGAACATCTTTCATTTTCTCCCTCCTCCCCAGCTCTGTATGCTGAGCACAACATCATACAGTAAGGAATGTCTGTATGGTCAGGGTCAGTCAGGGTCAGCTGTCCTGGCTGTGTCCCCTCCCAACTCCGTGTGCACCTTGAGCCAGCTCGTTGGTGGGGTGGGGAGCACAAAAAACCTCTGTGTGAGCACTGCTCAGCAAGAATGAGAGTTATTCTCATCCTAACTCCAAAACGCATCACTGTACTCACTGCTAGGAATAAAACTATCCTAGCCAGAACCAGCACAGCTGTTTCTAAGCCTGACTTCCATCAGGCTGCTTTCTCCTTTCAGAGGCAGGAAAACCCTGTTGGACGTATGATTTGCCAAATGTCTTCAATGCTAATTAGACCTATGTCTTAAAATCTTAAAGAAATTCTTTCAATTTACTGTCATTTTAATAGACTTGCTTTTTCTAAAATTTTTGTCTTGTTCTGGAGTTTATTTCTAAATTTGCTTTAAATTGGTGATATCACAATAGGAATGCATGATGTTACTATGACAGATACTTCTACTTTGACAGGAAACAAAGAGTGCTAATGAGACTTTTTTCTGAAAACCTAAATCATGAACAAATATTTATATATGCAAAAAGCCCGACAAAGCACGTACTTTCGTAATCAAGAAAATACTTTAGAGCTTTTTGAAGAGTAATTATTTGCTGAAGAACACTGAAAACCAGAAAGCTGCAAATTTTTACTGCCACTTTTGTAAGCAATCCCTCCCTAAACATTAATGTTTCCAGTCACTAGCCCTGCAAGCTCTTGAAGGGACACATAGTAAGGTGCAGTTCTTTCTTTCTTAGACATCATAATAAATTGAAAAGACTAATTAAACTCCTGTTTTTTACTTTTACTTATTTGACTTACTGGAGGATTCTTCAGTAAGCACAGGACTAGAGAAAGAAAAAGTGTGAAAACTTTTTCTTCTCATGTAAACATTTCTTAATGTCAGTACTTAATACCAGTAAGACTAGGCTGTATTATCATAGTTGGTGACTTTTCTGAATACTTCCAACACTCAATAACTACTTCTTGAGATCATTTTCCAGTCTGCATTTGTGAGGTAAAGGGTTTGGAATTGCTGGAACAATTAAAAAAAAAAAAAATCATCAAAGATGTGTCATCTCTGTGCTCATGTGGTCTGTGAATCACAAAAATGCTTAATTATGTTAAGATATTAATTCCTTGGGCTCTGGTACAGTCTCATTAGCATGTTGAAAATGTTACGAGGCCCTAAATAATAAATTTGCTGGTTTTTGGTAATGTAGAGGGTTATGAATGTCTCTATGACTGCCTTGGGGATTCTTGCTTCGTATTTCAGGGATGGAGAGATGCATCTCAAAATAGCAAGTCGTCAAGACCAATCACATCATAGGAGCCAATGAGTATTAGGCATTAAGCATATTAACAACTTTGTCGGATCTTGTTGTTGTCCTTTGATTTCTTAATGTTGCTTTATTTAAAATGTAATCGCTTATCATGAGGCTGTACATACCAGTCTGAGATGCCCTGCCAACATAAAATACTGGCTGGCTTATGCAGGTGTGCAGAGATGAAAGACGTTCTGTATAATCTGCAGAGCTGGCTATATTTAGAATATCTTTCTTCTTGGCATTCAGGAAGTTTCTATTTAACAGTATATGCTGCACTGCAGCTGTACATGTTGTAGGGATTATGATTTTCCCCAAAACCGTAAGGCATGCTGCTTTTCCAAGAAAGATCTATAAAAGCAGTGAAATTGTAGGTGAGGTGTCAGGTGGAATTCTACCTAAAATTGTTTTTGTTTGGTTGCTTGGTTTTACAGTCCTAGACATGCTTCTTAGGATGTTGGGGTCTTATGGGTCTTATACAGGTTTACACACTGTAACTGGTGCCATTACCTGGCAAACAAAATAGGATGGGTATTTGTGTAAAAATATGCTTTTGCTTCTTAACACCTTTTTTTTTTTTTTTTTCTTTTTTTTTTTCCATGAAGAGGAAATTATACATCTGGTTATTTGCATCCTTAATTCTTTCTTTCTTTGAAGTTTCCGCTTTTACTTATATGTGAGGGACAGCATATACTATGCAGTGTCCTGTTCATAACTGACTGTAAAAATATGCTTTTGCTTCTTCTGACCATTTGAAGTGCAATAGGAAAAGTATCAAACTATTCCAGAATCTTCTGCTTCTGTAGTTTGAAATGAACATGGTAGACTGTGGACTCACTTCTATTTCTAAATAGAAAACAGCACTTACAGTGAAAGCACTTTTGTCCTCCAACAACATCGGGTGTTCAAGATTCTGAGCTCTTTGCTTTTTGTGATTCAGCAGGACCTGCAGAATCATGATGGATGGCTGAAGCACTGTTCAGTCTTTCCTCCATATGTCTTGTTGATTGCATTGAGGTTCAGCTAGCTCAGTCAGGAACTAGATATATAATACACTAGGATACAGCTGAACATACAGCTATGATGATGAATAGTTATTTCTAACTTCCCTTAATAAGACAAATGAGTGAAATCTTCCTGGTTTGTACCTATTAGTTGACACTTTTTGATCCAGTACAAAAGACTACACGGCATGTGGTCTTTTCTGATTTATCTTATTTTGCAGAAAAATGATACAATGGGTTCCTGCAATGTAAAAGAATGGCTGGCCAGGAATGAACTAAATGTGCTCTGCACAGGCAATACAAATATTGATGTATGTATGAAATTGTATCCAAATAATATGGAAACTGTACCCTTCAGTTTAACAGAAAAAATGACACCAGTAACAATGCTTTTCTGCCTATTTCTTTGTTAATCAGAATAGTCCAAGCAAATGAAAGCTTTGTTGATGGTGATAATATGAACCAGTGACACAACACGGTATTTTTTGAACACCATAGTTTTTAATGAAAAATTAAATTTGTATTGTACTTTTTTTCTATTTGTTTGTTTGTTTGGGTTTTATTTGTTCTTAATTCTACTCACATAAATATCAGGAATTTCAATCACTGAAAGACTAAACAGCTGCAATTCACAGAATCACAGACTATTCTGAGATGAAAGTCACTCACAGGAATTGAGTCCACCTCCTGGCCCTACACAGAACATACCCCGAGGGTCACACCATGTTCCTGAGAGCATTGTCCAAGCACTTCTTGAACTCTGTCAGGCTTGGTGCTGTGACCACTTCCCTGGGGATCCTGTTCCAGCACCCAAACAGCCTCTGGGGAAGGAACATTTTCCTGATATCCAACCTAAATGTCCTCTGCTAAAAATTCTGGGTATTCCCTCGGGTCCTATCACTGGTTTTCAGAGAGATCAGTGTCTCCCCCTCCTCTTCCCCTCATGAAGAAGCTGTACACTGCAATGAGGTCTCCCCTCAGTCTTCTCCAGGCTGAACAGGACAATCGACCTCAGCCTCTTCTCACGCAGCTTCCCTTCAAAGCCCTTCTGCATCTTCATTGTTATCCTTTGGATGCTCTCTAATAGTTTAATGTCTTTCATATACCCAAACCTGCCCCCAGCACTCAAGGTGAGTCTGCCCCAGCTCAGAGCAGAGCAGGACAATCCCTCCCTTGCCTGGCTGTGATGCTGTGCCTGATGCCCCCCAGGACAGGGTTGGCTCTCTTGGCTACCAGGGCACTGCTGGCTCATGTTCAACTTGCCATCGACCAGGACCCCCAGGTCCCTTTCTGTGGCACTGCTTTCCAGCCTCTCATTCCCCAGTCTGTAAATCCAGGCTTGTCCATCCCAGGTACAGAATTGGGCACTTGCCCTTGTTTAACTTCATAATGTTGGTGATTGCCCAGCCTTCTATTATGTTGAGGTTTCTCTGGAGGACCTCCCTGCCTTCAAGGGAGTCAACAGCTTCCATTTTCGTACCATCTGAAATCTTGCTTAGTATTCATTGGAGTACTTCATCCAAGTCGTTAATGAAGATGTTGAAGAGAACGGGGCTGAGGACGGAGCCCTGCAGAGCCCCATTAGTGACAGATCAGTCTGATGTCACCCCATTCACTGTAACCTTCATGCCTGACCCATGATCCACTTGGTCACCCATCACATGCTGTGCTTATACAGCTATGGCCTGGATATTTTGTCCTGAAATATCCTGTGAGAGATGGTACCAAAATCTTTCCTGAAATCCAAACAGATTGCATCAACTGGCTTCCCTTGGTCAACTAGGTGAGTTACCTTGTCAGAAAAGTAAATCAAATTTGACAAGCAGGACTTTCTCTTTGTGAAGCTATAATGGCTGTGTTTTCCTTCAGATGTTTCTCAATATCCCCCAGAATAATCTTCTCCATGACTTAACCAGCCACTGAAATGAGACTGACAGACCTGTAGTTTCCAGGGTCATTCTTCTTGCCCTTTTGAAAATTGGGATGTTATTCAGCTTCCAGTCAACTGGGACCTCTCCACATTCCCAAGAAATCCTTTTGAATGAAGGAGGAAAGAACAAACACTTTCCTTTTTTCCCCCCAAGTCCTGTAAGCTAAAAACCTCACATCTTGTTTAACGAGCTCTCACATTTTGAAAGTGGCAGCTGCTTGCTTCTTAAGCCACTGGTAGATCAGGTAAATTGTTGAGAATAAGTGAAAGTTCTGGAGTAAACAACTTTACTTCTGGGTAAATAAGGTATCGACACTAGCTACTCAGCTCCTATGTCTTCACAGCCATCCTCCTTTTTTCTGCATGATACACTGAAGCTTGTGCTTTTTTCTGCACAGTTGCTACATTTCCCCAAGGGCAATGGAGCGTGACTCTGGCTCAAATTAGTTGATGTTTAGGGAAGTGTTGTCAAAGGCATGAAGTATCTCAGGTGAAAAAGGATTTGAAACGGAGCTGCTCACCTTAGGATGAATGTTCTGACAAATACATCCATGCTCCATGCTTTCAGGAGTTACATTTGGAAGATGAAAAGAATTCAGATGTTTGCAAAGGAAAACATAAAGCTCAAAAGATCTTACAGAGGAAGCAAGCCATCCTGCCTCTGTGAAGATAGCAAATAATGAGGTGATTTAAAAACAAAAAAAGTAACAAAAAATATTTTTTCCTATACCAATTTTACTGTATAACTCCTTAGATGATGTGGAAAATGTTTTTTATTACTAATTTTAAAAATTATTATCCCTACATTGTCTGGAATGTCTCATTTACATTTCATAACTTTTACATCAGTGGCTATGATAACAAACTAAGAGCAACAAATTCTTAGATATGAGAATTGAAAATAAAACTATCTTTTTTTCTATATTGATCCTTGTTACTTACACTAAATAAATTTATACTTTTTTCAGCAGGTATAATACTTTCATTAGTATACTAAGCTGTGAAATATAACACCTGCTGAGCTTTTCAAAACCAGAATAAGGACTACCAGCTGTTGACTTGGAATTGTTTTATATCACTGTTGAGTCTGGAAGACCATTTTCTTCTTATTTTTATTTTTTCCTATGTTTTAGGGGCATGTCTCTAGTTCCACTGGAGTGTGGAATACTCGCTGCTTAGAAAAGTGTTACAGTTCTGCTGTTTGTGTTTGCAGTCTCCTGAATCATCCTGAAAGACTGAGACTTATACTAATGCTTGGATCATTCCTAGATTTATGTCCGTATATAAATCTAACCACATTCACTGTTTTCAGCTGGGGCAGAGTTAATTTTCTTCCCAGTGGCTGGTATGGGGCTGTGTTTTGTATTTGTGCTGAGCATAGGTCTGATGGAGATGTTTTTGTCATTGCTGAGCAGGGTTTGCGCAGAGCCAAGGGCTTTTGTACTTTTTGTGTGCCATGCTGGCTTGGGAGAAGACACATCTGGGACAGGTGACCCAAACTGACTGAATCATGCTCAGCATTTTACATGGGGAAAGAAGGAGGAAGGGGATATGTTTGGAGAAAAAACATTTGTCTTCCCAAATCACTGTAATACACGATGTGACCCTGCTCTTCTAGAAATGGCTGAACACCTGTCTGCTCTTGGAAAGTGATGACTCAATTACTTGTTTTGCTTTGCTTCTGTGTACAAATTTACTTTCCCTTTGAAACTGTCTTTATATCGACTCATGAATTTTCCAACTTTTACTCTTCCTGTTCTCTCCCCAGTCCTGCTGGTGAGGGAGTCAGCGAGCAGCTGTATGGGGCTTGGTTAAACCACAACACCACACTATAAAATAATCCATGAATTGTTATCAAATTTGTTTCTAAAGGGGACTATGCAGAAACACTAAGAACTGTGCAACTTCTGGAACTTGGGCTTTAAAGAATAGGTTCGTATTAAACAAGAAATTAATTCAGTCAGATACATATACTAAGATATTACAATATTGTAAATCTATATTTATAAGTATAAACCCTTTGAAATAAATTAGGCTTGCTTAGAACTTCAACTCAAAATTGCTACAAGGATATTGATTGTCTAAAGGGTTGTTTACTAAAATGTAACTCATTTTGTAAATTGAATTGTAGATGACATTAGGTTGCATTAAAATCCCTTTAATAGTTGCTTCCAGACCACTTTTTAGTGTGAAGATTTCTGGCACTGGCTTTACAGTGAAAATAGAGATTTGCTCTGAATTGATGCTCAATTCATTAGATTTTTTTTTAAATTATGCTGTAATTGAAAGATGCTGTAATTTTCTAATACTTAAGACAAGTATTAGAAATTTCTGTAGGAAAAGCCACAATGCAATTGAAGCTTTAGTGGTTTAAAATTTCAGATACTGACTTTTAGAGACTAAAACCCAGAAGACTTGACAGCAAAATTGCAGCAACAAAAATGAATCATGCTATTTACAGTCTTTGAAAAGCCCGAAAAATTTTATATTGGATTTTCTGTGATGGTGAGAATTCTAAAGACACAATGAATCCCTAAATGCTTGTGAAATTTAGTGTTAAATATTAATATTAGATTCTGCCCTGCTCATGTAAAATTTTATCCAAACAACATTTAAATAACTAGAGAAGACAGACTTCTATGGTTTCAATATTTGTGGCTTTCTTTATTTGTTTGGACTGCGACTGGGCTATTTTGGATCTACTACTTTTAAGTGCCTAGTTTATTTCCCCCCAGATGAAGAATTTGCATTAAATTAAACAGTATTCAGTTTCATCTGGATGTGTTATGATTTGGAGGGGGTGTAGAAATCAGATGTGTTGAGTGAACTTGTTTTGGAGTTTTTCAAAAGCCATTTCTAATTTTTAAGTTAGGTTCTGCTTACAAAGTGGAGAATATAATCTTGATATTCTCCCTTCTGTGTTTCAGCTCAGTAGCTAACATGCTAGAGGATGGGAAGGGCAGTGGAGGTCCATGGCATGTGTAGGAGATTTTAGTGTTCATTCTTTCTCTAAGATTCACACCAAGGATTTGAATTGCTTTGTGAAGATCTCATCCACTGAATTTGGGATCCATTGGGTCTCTAAACTTCTTCACAGGTGTGACTTGCTTTTTATAAGACTGCCTTGAAACCCATATACAAATCTGTACTGAGAACATAACATTGACTCTGACAGGCTAAGTGAGTACATTTTTTTTCTGAAAAATAGGTTTTGAATCACTTAAATCACTACAAAAATGGATGTCAGCAGAGCTGGCTTAAGATAAACCACGCTGACTCTTTAACTTATGATCCTGATACTTTTCACATGTATTCAGAGAGATATTGTCATGCATAGTGGAATGGAGAGCAGCTCCCTTTGATGTGAATGAATTAAATGAATGAATTGATGTGAATGAAGTAAAACTGCATTAAATACTTGATAATGTATTGTTACAGGATGCTGAAACAATGAAGTGTGCTTGATGAGTGATTTTTCTTATGGCAAGGAACATTTATGCTCAGGCCTATATTTGCTGCACTGCAGCTTTATTGATTTTCTGTATCTCCAGAAAGCTGAAGATCAAATAAAGGACACTGCATTGGTTTGCTTAACTGCCAGCTAATTTCTTCCTAGGGGTGATTAGACATAGCAAATACGCCTATAGCATTTGTTGAAGCTGTCCCCAAACTGGCGTGAACACCAGATTTTCCTGTGTCCTGTGCTGAATGCTTCAGCTGTGACCTCAGGAAATGTTTGAATTGCATCAGATTTTGTGCAGCCCAGCATGTGTGTGCAGCAGCTCTGACAGGCTCAAGATGGTTCAGGGGAACTCAGCCAAACAGGTTGGACAGCAGACAGATGTCAGTCTATTGCACCTTGAGTACCCCTGGTGTGTTTGCATGTGGCATAGCAAGGATGTGAGTGAATCAGAGCCTGGAGAAGCCACAGCCTCCTCTCTCCTCAAGGCAGTAATGTCTTGATGGAGATCATAGGAGAAATGCTCCAAAGAAATCTCTCTTAATTGCAGTGGCCTTAAATGCTTTGGCAAGCACTGGGTGAAGTTCTTTGATCTGGTAGCCACATCACTCATAACCCTGAGGATTTATAAGGGTTTAAGCTATTGTCGAGTTTGTAACTCTTTCACTACTAAATTGACTTTTGAGATGCCTTAAAGTATCTCTAGCAGGGCAGGCAGAAAGAGAAATAACTTTAAGCATCTGCATCTATTAATTTTTACTTATGTTTACTATTAATTGTTGGCCTGAAGAAGAAATTTCAGTGCTTTTGAATCACTTGACTGATACCATGTTTATGGTCTTTAATGTTGCAAAAAAATCACTAAATACATTTGTACAGTTTTCTTAGAAGTCTTAATAGGAAATCATGCCTGATGTAGTTGAAAGAAGCTCTTCAAAGCTAAAGGAGAGGTGGAATACCTTTTAAAATATCTCTTGGAGAAAATGTATATGGATCGGTTTCTTTTCCTGTTTTCTAGAGAAGTTCTTTGCTTAGGGTTAGGAAACTAAGTAGCTCTTAGAAATGAAAAGACATAAATGAACTCAGTAAGTACTTGAATACCAGTCAGTTATTTGATGTTTTATTCCACTATTTTTTTCGTTCAGTCAGCCTTGGTAAGGGGTAGACTTTTACAGTCAAATTGATTTTTTCATAGCATAGCATCAATAACTCAGTACTTTTTAAGAGGGGGAAAAATAGTCTAAGCAAATCCCACTGTACCTGTCAGTCTTTCTTAGTGCCTATTTTTCTTTTTTCCTCCTGGGATTGTAAAATGCAATTAATGGCTACATTGTGTCTTTGCTGCTCCTAGGGAGCAAACAGTGCATGTACTGACAAGCCCCCAATCATCTCTAAGAGATGATTTGAATTCCAGGAGTAGATAGAAAATATGCAACGTGGAGTCATTGCCAACACCTGGGTCTATAAACTGCATAAGCGGTTGAGAGAGGGGAGTTTGAAAAAAGATTTTATTATCTCCAAGCATAAACATGAAAACAGATCTAGATTTGAGTTTAAAAAAAAATAATTTTAATCTACCCAGCCTTTCAGGTAATAGTCTAAACAACATCCTGCATAGGTGCAGTAGCTGAGGCAATTTGGTGTCTAGTGATTCAGGTTGCTCTGTAATTTTGGATATTTGAACCAAAACTCTCATTGTTAAGTGAAATTTGCCTGATTTCAGTCAAAAACAATAAAAAAGAACCATTGCATAATCTGAACTTTTTTTTTAAATTCACAAAGCTGTATTTAGAAAGAATGCCTTTTCCAACAGTTTCAAGAAGCTCTTTTCAGAGTCTCTTAGAAGTGTCACAATAACACTCAGTGAATGTCAATGTAGGCAGATTACTCTTTGCAGGTGTTAACCTGACGAATGCTACCCCAAGTTAATTAACCCATAGGCACCCTAAACATCTGTGGGAGCAGAGTTAATTACCCAAGTTGAATTGATGGGCTTGACACCAAAAGTCTTGAATCATACTGGCATGATCAGTGGAGCAGCTGATACACTGTAAGTCACCATCATCCTACATCCCTGTAAATTGTCTGGGAGCTTTCTATAAGGAGAAAAAGAAATGAGAAAATATTTCATACTTGCTTCTCCTTCTCTTAGAGACAGTTTATGTTAATGTAGAAATGTACATGAAACTGGTCTAAATCACTGTGCTTAAAGTAATAGAGTTAGCATTTTGTATTATCAGAGTGGAAGATAAAATGGAATTTAGATCAGATATTGTGGATATGATTGCCTCAACAATGATATTGGTAGAGGATAATATGAATCTCTGAGAAGTTTATAATTAAAAATAAAATTTTAAGTGTATTTGGAACTTAACTATTTTCTAATGCATTTTTAAAACCTAGGCCTTCGATATTTAACTTCCTGTGCTGATTCAATTTCTGGTGTCCTAATTGCCCTTCATCATTTTCGCTGCGAGAAATTTCTTCATTACATTTCATAACTGTAACATGAATTTTATAAAAACCCCACAACCCTAAAAACTCACCCCAAAAGACCCTTGAAACCAGGATTTTGAAGCATTTGGAGTGCAAATGATGGAAGACTCATGAAAGCACATAATGTACTTATGCAGATTAAACCAGTCCTCAAAGGGATTCTTACACATTAAAAGAACATGTAAAGATAAAATTTAAAAGGCTCCGAGTCCATTTCAAATTAAATTTGAATTGCTTTCAAACTTTTAAAACCCTTTCTTTGTTTCATTTTCTGAAGTCTAGTTATCTCATATGCTGTTTAAATTGCACTTTTTTCCTTTAAGATATAGTGTATTACGAGTCTGACTTTTTTCGGGTGAAATGACCTTTGGATTTGCATTGTCTGGGAAGATGAATGACCTTGGATACTTGCTATCATTTATCCATTCTAACCACTGCCTGGTAAGGTATTCAACCTATTCCCACTTTAGAGCTCTCTTTCACTTTCCTTACTAATCAAATAACATGTCAGGAGGATTCCACTGCAGTAAAACATTGAAATAAAGTATTACTGTGTCTGTAGGAAAAGGAAAGTGCCATATTTTGCCCTTGACTGTCCAAAACAAATAGAAAAGCTGAACAGAAATTGGGTTTTGAGGCTTGATTTTTTTGAAAAAAATTATTGTATGTTGACGGAAAAAATACCTAAATCTTGTACATAATTGGTTTGTATTGAGGTGTTGATGTCTGTTTGTGGGATTTATTATAAATAGTAGCAAAGAGTCATTAACAATTGTTAAAATTAAATACTTGAGTGACTTAGAGGATGTCCAAAACAAAGTTCCCTCATGAAGGAGTGATTTTTTTTTTACTATTTGGATATATGAAAGTTGAAATCTTAAAATATTTTATTTTATTTATAATTGGGTATTGACAATCACCTGATTTATGTCATATCTTACCTCCTACAAAGTCCTTTTCCCATGTCTTTCCTACAAGAGTAGTTTCTGGTCCAATAGCAAGAATCTTTCTTGAGACATTTAAGAAAAAACTTTCTACTTAATCTTTGGAAGAAAATGAGGAAGTGCCATGATGTTTCGCTACAAGTAGCCAGATATTTTGGTATTAGATCAATTGCCAGTCTAATAGCCAAGAAAATTTGAGAAAATGTTGAATGATTAGGAAGTTATTTGGGTTTTTTTGCAGCTGGGGTTGTAATAACAGGTATGGAACTTGTAATGATGACAGACATTTTTCCCTCTGTTATTTATCAGAGTCTTCACATATGAATATCTTATGTAGGTTTACTCGCTTATGCTGCCTTATTTTCTCTGGGAGCTGGGAACTTTTATGTCTGACAGATCTTTTGTTTTACTCTCCCAGTGGCAGAGCTTATGCAGATGGCAAGAACCAGCTTTCTTTAAGTCTCTTAGAAAAAATAGTTGTGATGAAGAATCTCTACACAAAATTACTCTCTGTGGGTGAGGAATCAGCCTAAAAGTAAAAAGTTATAAACTAATCTGGATGATGTGACATTTTAAGCTTTCCAAAGATTAATTTTTGAAAAAAGGGTGAGGGTTTCTTCGGGAAATCAATTCCTGCTGTCAGAAGAAGGCAAAAAAGGTCTTTATTTTGAAAGGAAAATAAATTTACAGATATAAATATATCTCATTTTCAATGTCAGAAGATGATTTTACTTTAAATGATTGCTATTTTTATCTAGAAAATTGTGCAAAAAATGAGGAAAACATGAAAAACCACTCTCTGACGATTCGAAGTTACTGTCCAATTTTTATTGTTTCTTTTGAATGAAGAATGACATATTTTCTTGAATATATGAAGATTTAAAAAGCGATGTAATAATTTTTCATGTGTGGTCATATTGGGTTCCATTCAGTATGTTATGCATCTTTACATTCTCTTAACCAACTTTTTTTTTAGTTACATTCAAAAATGATAAAAAATTTCATTGATTTTCTAAAGACTAGATTTTCCCACTATACTCATGTTGAATTTCTTATTGAAATAGATTAAATCAAACATTTTGCTTTGTGCCGTAAACCGAAGTTTTTTCTTAATCACATGTATTTGATCATTATTACCTTTACTAATGTGCTTTAAAATGCTCATTATTACACAATTAATGGATGAAGTATATCTATCTGAGATGTAAGTACATGCACAATATTAATTGTTAACATGTAAAGATAGCTAACGTGTATAGTAAGGTCGTCTTATCAGCCACTAAAGGCATCCAAGCAAAGTCAGAATTTAAATAATATTGCAATAAACTGTAATTACACATCATAATCTGTTGGGTTTTGGTCAATGGACAGGATGCAACTGTAAATAAATCTGCAACTTGTAAAAATCAGATAATTAGAAATTAGTAGATTCTATTTTTTAAAAATTTTAATTTTTCCTTCACCCTCTCACCCACCTGGGATTTGATTTTTCCTGTGGTTTTAGAATTTCACAATGTTAGTTTAAAAATAAATTTAAAAAATTGGCAGCAGTTTTTTCAGTTTTTTTAAGGATATCACCCTTTCCTTAAAAAAAAAAAGGTAAAAAAATTAATTGATGTTTGCCTGGGGTTTACAACCAATCTCAGCACTGAAGTACATGGTTCTGCACCATACTAAATAGCTTTATCTACTTGAAAATATAACATCCAAAGCCAAAATAGCATCTTAAATTTGTATAGTCACAACTAAAAGACAGGGAAAACTCAACGAGTTTGAAATGTCCCTCTTCACCTATCCCCCCCAAATAAAAAAAAAAAAAAATTGAATAGAAGACAATTAATTACATAAGTTGTACACTCATCTGATTGACCAGTAATCCATCTCTTCTATATAAGCAGGCAAAGGAAAGATTGCAAGTTCGGATGCACAGAACTAAAAGATAAGGCAGAAATCAGAAGAACGTTGTAGTCATGATATGCAATGGAGAATTTTTACAAGAGGTTTCCTTTTGCACCTACACTAATGAACTGTCAACAAAAAACAATCCCAAAAGGGCTATGGGATGGCTATTAACAGTTTAATACCTGGCATGTTACTTACTTATGACATCATACACAGGGATATTCTTGGAGCTAAAGAAGAAAAGGTGTATTATGCAGTTTCCAGTTCTTTTTCACAAATTAGTTCTGAAAAGAAAGAACAAGGAAAGCCCAATAGGGAAAAGATATCGCTTATTATGTATGCCAAATGTAAACATTTGAATTAAAAGTTTTGCTTGACTAGGGTGCTGTTCATGCTGATTCTGCTAACCCTTTTTCAGGTAGTGCTGAGGTGACCTTACTGTACAACTCTCAAGCTTAGGCTCACTGATTGGTACAATCATGTACCATCAACTCTAATTATTAATCTTTTTTGGTGAGTTACTCATTGCCTTTCTTCTTTTGCAGATGAATCATGCAGCAAAAGTTTTAGGCAGCTGAAAGAGATGTGCAGAATAATAGATACTAATGTGAAAAATGAGCTTACTGCACTGAACATCAATCCAGGAAAGATGAAAAAGAAAGTACAGACCTTTGATTCTAAATCTGTATCTCTCAGAAATAAGGACAGAAGTAAATTCTTAACCTAAGGTCTTGTTTTCCTCCAATTATTTTGATTATTAAAGTTTTCTTTTTACTTATTCCTTGTGAATCTAATTATTCAACTCACTCAATGCTATTATCACGTTACTCAGTCTTGGTAAGTTCCTTACACCATTCTTAACCCTTCTTCCAGAGTGTAATGTAGATTGCACATATAGGAGTGACTTTTGTATGCAAGACTCTACTTTTTTTATAGGATTGCAATAAATTTGGCAGAGTAGGCACTGAGGTGGTGATTGTCCTGCCTTCATACACCATCCCCATTTAACCCACTGTGAGATGTGTCTGGTTCTGCTGGGTAGAATATGGAGCATATCACCTGGCTCAGAAGACAAGCTGAAAGCATGTATAACCTTTGTCACATTATGTGGCATTATGTGGCATTTCAGAGCATATATTTGCCTTTTGTTCATCTATGAAATTTTTTCTGCTTCAAGAAAAAAATATAAATAAATTTTTAAAAATCCCTGTAGTGTATTCCTTAGCTGTGAAACTCTGCTGAAAGACTCTCTGTGGATGTCTGAGTGAATGCATTTTATATAGTTGCACTCCTTGGAAATAATGTAAAAGTTTCCATACCAGGGGTATAATTTACTACCCCTTCTATAGTGGTTGAGAAGTTACCATGTGTTTGCTTACCGTGTTCTTAATGCTCTAAGGTGAGTTGTAAGAAATTTAGTTAAAGGTATCACTACAGGAAAAATATTATCATAAAATCACACAAAACAAACAGTAAACTGGTTGTGTCTAGGTCCATATTCAAAACCAAATGGATCATATAACTCTTCTGAAATTGGTAGAAAAAAGTGATTTATATTAGCTGAGTATCTGACTGCTCTGTCCCTGATTTAGTTTGCTTTCACAGCTTTTTGAAAGCATATTTTCTCTTTACATACAGAATGCTTGCATGGATGAGATTGGAGATGATTTTATATATAAATAAAAAAAAATAGGTAAAATATATATTTTTTAAAATTTATATGTGTTTTTCTGTGTGTGTACATATGTTTTCCCCCAAAAATATTGTACATGAAAATCTGCTCGATTTCATGAAAAGCAGAGAAAATTATGAGCTTTATTTCAATGATGCTTTGGCTACGGTGGAGAAATGCCTGTTCAAAGAACACTAAGGCAGTAAAAAAGCAACTTGTCTCGAAATCTTCTTAATCGTGTTGGGACTGATGCTTTCAAGGATGGCACACAACCAAGACCATTACTGTAATTTTGCAGTCATGTTTCGATAAGAGTTGAGATAATGATCAGTTGACCAGAAATGCATTAACTGAACAGAGTTTTTATGGGATAACTAGAAATTTCTGCTACATCGTAGGAGGCCTATCAATAGGGTATAAGTACCCAGCAGGAATCAGATTGTTGAAAAAGGATTTTGTATGTACTGAAACCTGTAGGGAAAGTACATTAATGTTATCACAGGTACCTCTTTTATAGTAAACTCTTTGTTTACCCTTACCCTGGCACATCTTCTAAAATGGCTATTTGAGTGCCAGACAGGCACTACAGTGTTGTTCAAGACTTCAAAAATATCTGTGGTCTAGTCAAAAATCAGTGGCAGTATTTTTTCTAGGTATGTGAATGCCGAGGATTTCCCTTCAACATTTGTTAAGCCCTCAAAGTTTTCAGTAGGGCTTCTAGTTACCTAAAAGTTCTGTCCAATTATAATTCCATTGATTTCAGTGCTTCAATCAATACTGGGATGTATTGGACCTCATGGGAGATATCGACCTTGGCTTCACTTAGTCCGTGTGTAACTTGTAGCCCAATGAATCATAACAGTTAAGAAGGATTTTGCCTCTGTGGGGTCTTGAGAATATTTATGAGTATTTGGTTAGAGGAATGGAAAAAGACTCTACTGCCTGCATCTGATCTTGGAAGCTGTAAACAAGGCAAAAGTAAATAATTATTCCTGGAATAAATAGTGCAGAATTTTGTTTTACTTTTCCTCCACATTTTAAGTAATTCTACTAAAAAATTACTTAAACCAGCAAGGACAACTTTGACTCTTAGAAACATTATCTGAATGTATTCTTACCATGTGATAGTCTGTTTTATGGGTCAAGGAGAAGAGAGACTCCCTACAGCATAAAGTGAGCTGTTTGGCAATTCTCAAAGAAGTGAAAATCCACTTTTCCTTAGAATAAGTAAGAGAACTGTGACCTAATTTCATTCATTGCATTCTGTGCATCTTCACTCTTTCTCTCTTATCAAGCATAGGTCAACTCCTTGACCAGAGGTAAGAATAGCTAGTGAAAGGTGCATTATACACCTTTGCTCATGCAACTGAAAAAGAGGATTCTGATGTTCCAGCTTCTTGAAAACAGTTATTTTTTCAGTGATTTTCTTCTTCCTAAAAGGAAAGGATTAATACCTTTTTTTAAAATTGTTCTTGTTTAGGTTTGGGTATAAAAGTATTAATGTTGACCCTAGAGCAATTGTAATCTACTGTGACTTTTGACACTGAATAATATTTTTTGAAGGATGAATATGACAAAAAAGAAGAAGTCAAGTCACAATATATAAATAAACATTTACTTGATTCTCTATTATTGGTGATTAACAGTTTGTCTCTCACTGAGTCCTTGCAATAAATGTGAGAAAAGTATTATGACATTTACAGTATTATAAAATTGTATAAGGAATTTCCAGAGTATATGACAGAATAGTAAATATTAAGTAGTAAGACAAGAGGTAATGGGCAGAAACAGATGCACTGGAACCGCCTGTCCAGAGAGGGAGCCTCCCTCACTGGAGATATTTAAGAACTGTCTGGATGCAATCCTGTTCAGCGTACTCCAGGATGACCCTGCTTGAGCAGGAAGGTTGGACCAGATGGCCGTGGTTCCTCTCAACTTGACCCATTCTGTGATTCTGTGAATATGATTTTTTCCCCTTTGCAGTAGCTACTGTCAATGCTAACAGAAACATTTATTTCCCTGCACTAAGTGTTCAATTTGAAATTTCTGCTTGCTTTTAGGTATTGCTTTGAGTTGTTGTGCATGATTTGCTCTAGAGAATTCTCAGATCTGAATCAACAGCAGTGTGCTAAAACTCCACTAGTTATGTATGATAACAGCAGCAATTGGAGTTGTTGATTTATAGCAGACAGAAACCTAGCTCCTGTTAATAAAAAAAGCAATTAAACGAAAATAAAAGACCCCAGGTCCTGTAACAGCAGGTCCCGCTGGAGGGATGGTGGTAAAACTGTGCGTGTGTGAGTGCATACACAGGTATGTTATAGAAAGAGAAGAAACCAGGCAGTGACAAATGAATCTAATTTCCTTCCATGAGAAGGGCAAGGTTTTATGGATTAAAGACTGACAGAAAATACAGAGTGTTTTGACTCTGCTTCTTTATACTCTGTCTTGATTTCAAGTTAGGGGAAATATAGTCTACAAAAAGAGTGTTGCAATATAAATTCACAAGCAGTTGGAAAACTGTACCAGGAGACAAGTAATGATTGATTTGCTGTCAAAATGAGACCAGCATTATATAACCACCTGTGACTCTGTGGGGGTCTGGTTTGGTAGTTTTCTTCTTTCTCTTTCTTTCTTTCTTTCTTTCTTTCTTTCTTTCTTTCTTTCTTTCTTTCTTTCTTTCTTTCTTTCTTTCTTTCTTTCTTTCTTTCTTTCTTTCTTTCTTTCTCTCTTTCTCTCTTTCTCTCTTTCTCTCTTTCTCTCTTTCTCTCTTTCTCTCTTTCTCTCTTTCTCTCTTTCTCTCTTTCTCTCTTTCTCTCTTTCTCTCTTTCTCTCTCTCTTTCTCTCTTTCTCTCTTTCTCTCTTTCTCTCTCTCTCTCTCTCTCTCTCTCTCTTTCTTTCTCTCTTTTCTTTCTTTCTTTTCTTTCTTTTCTTTCTTTTGTTATTTTAATTAATTTTATGTTGTCTGGAACAATAGGACACGCTGCTTGAATTGTTGATGCAAGTGAGGAAGTGCAGCAACCATACTTGCTAATATACACACTGGATAACTCATTATTCAACTAGATGGGTTAGAAGAATTAATGAACAGTCCTGCATGCGGGTAGGGATAACCTGACATGTGAGTAGAAAGGTGAGACAGAGCTGACCTAGGTGCAGCCTCTGGAAAATAATGTAATGGGCAAAGTAATTAATAAATTTTATTTTAACCACTAGTACGCAACAATAATGGTGCTGCTGCTGCTAAAGAGACAAATATTCTTCTGAGCTCTATAAATAAGTGCATGTTTTACACACACGCATGGAAATTACCTTACTCTTGAATCCATAATGGCAATGCTTGCCTATAATATTGTGAGCAATATAAGTCACTGGATCCCAAGAAAAATCTGAATCAGAGTCCCTGTGAGCCAAATAAGAATGACAGAAAATCTGGAAGTAATTATCCAAGACGAGAAACTGATGTAAGTGAGGATGTCTAGAGAAGAGGTATTTTAGAAAACAACCAGATAACACTTTTTTAAATGCACATAAAATTCTTCAAGAAGATAGGAAGTAAGCTGTTGTTTGTATTGTCTTTATAATACAAAACCACGGGTTTTAAATGACAATGAAGAGTGATTTTTTGATTGTGCAGAAAAAAAGCTTCTAGCACTAGAGTAGATGGATTAGGAAAACTGAAATATCAATCCTTTCAGGCTCTTAAAACAAATTTATATGACATGGCCTTGAACAGTGCAGTAAATTTGGACAGTAGTTTTTTAGGTCTAGTTTTCTAGAAATCTGTGGATATAATCAGCATAACCACAAAACAAGCATTCTGGACACTGAACATGTGGGTGCTGTGGTTTAACCCCAGACAGCAACCAAGCACCACACAGCTGCTTGGTCGCTTTCCCCTGGAGGAATGGAGATGAGAATTTGAAAAGTAAAAGTGAGAAAATTTGTGGGCTGAGACATAGACAGTTTAACAGATAAAGCAAAAGCCACTCACATGAGCAAAGTAAAACAAGGAATTCATTCACCACTTCCCATGGACATGCAGATGTTCAGCCATCTGAGAAAAACAGGGTTCTATCACCCTTAATAGTGACTTGGGAAGACAAAAACCATCACTCCAAATGTTCCTGCTCTTCTTCCTTCTTCCCCTGGCTCTATAAGCTGAGCATGATGCTATTTGGTATGGAATAATCCTTTGTCAGTTGGACACAGTCCTGGCTGTGCTCCCTCACAAGTCCTTGTGTACCCCCAGCTCCCACTCTGGTGGGGTGGGGTGAGGGAGAAAAGGCCATGATTCTGTGTGAGAAGTGCTCAGTAATAACTAAAACATCCCTGGCTTATCAACTCTGTTTCCTGCACAGACCTAAATCACAGCTCCGTGTCAGTTGATGCTAAGAAAAGTAGCTCTATCCCAGTCAAAATCAGAGAAGTTCCTGGACCCTCTGACACGCCTGAAAGCTTAGAATGTGAAAAATGAGTGTTGGCAATGTATAATTTTAGGGATCAATGCAAATTTAATTTAGACTAGCTTCCTGAAAACCAGTTTATATTTAGATGCTCAAGAGAGCAAATCTAAAAAATCTCCAGATCCCAGTAGTAAAGGCTATGCATTCTTAGCCTTGTTAAATAAGAATATGTAGGATTAAGATACTGGTTTTTGATTGTAGATTGAGCTTTGAAGTTTCAGGAGAAATTCCGATCTTTCTTTTTACTGTCTAAAAATACCTTGCCTTTCCAAAATTTTAGTCAGCTGTAAAATGCTTTTTCATGGCAGATGTTCATGCCCCCATGTTACTCTTGCTTAAAAGGCAGTATCGTAGCTGTTTTATTAATTAGGTGGGGTATATTTCAGTCTTTTATATATTGAGAATGTTGCCCCATTTAATTTCTTTCTATTTCTTCTAACTTCAAAAAATATATCTTTTCTTTGCTTGTTATATTCATTCCAGTACTCAATGTGCATCTAACTTTGAGATTTTTATATATGTTTTGTCATAATTTCTTCCATTTCTTTGAAAATACAGTTATTGTTTATAATTAGACCACCTATGAGATGAGTCAAAGCTCAAAATTTATATATTGCTCATTTAAATTGCAAAATATTGTTTCATGATTCCAAAGCAATCCTTTTCTTTTTCACTTCCCAAAGTCACTCTTCAAGAACTGTCATTTTTAATTCTAGCTCCATGATATTGAGTCTCTTCATTTTTTATATTTCATTCATTTAAGCTAATGATCAATGTTTAAGCTAAATAATATGCAAAGGAAAAAAAAAATTCTCTAATTGACTCATTGTGTTTATTGATTTATCCTATAGACATAGGAATTATTATTCTACCAGAAATGGCAGGATGGTAATGTGGGCTCTTGACCTATACTGTTCATCCTTTGTTCCTTCTTTGGTCACTAAAACCAGATGTCTGTAATAGACAGATTAGATCTGTAACAGAGGCAAAAAACAGACTTTTTGGCTTATCTGAGTATAAAAACTGAAGTTCAGAAATGTATTCTTTTATTATTCTTATCAGTTTCAAATAAGGCAGAAATGCAGTACTCCTTTAAAAATTAATAGCTTATTTGAAAACAACTTCCAAAGCAAATTCTCTTATAGTCAAGATAGTCATGATTTCAAGTGTCATTTTAAATAGTGAAATAAACCAATAAAATATTGGTTTACAAACTATGAATTATGATTTATACATGATACTAACATAACACAAATAGCAGTAATGAAAAAAAATTGCAAATACTGAAATTTGATTTTATTCTAATAACAGTATAATTTCTTGGTAAAATAATGCTACAGAAGCTCTGCACATTTACAGGGTATTCCAAGTGCTCATCACATTAATTAAAAGTAAAAATTAATGAAGAATTTTAAAATATAACATATAAGTATTTTGAAAAATCCAAAGGGAAAAATTGGGGATTTCACAAATATTCTGAAATTAAAAATTTGGACCATTGCATGTCTACTATTAAATTTTCATTTTTTTGTGAAAGGTAATTTTAAGTGGTTTTATGTTTATGACAATTGTCTGTATGCTCCCTTTCTTCCTTCAAGACTTTGGTCTTATTTGCAGGGATCTTAAATGGGAGTGTTTTTTTATTTTTAAATTGATTTGATTTTAGCCTGATTTTTCCACTTAGTTTTTTAGTTGCACTTTGGGTTTACTATACATCTGTAATTTTGCTGGCCTGACTGACTTTTCTCATTGAATGCACTCATATTCTCTGGATAGTTGTGTTTATTGACTGCGTTTTATGAAGCATGTTTTAGTCTATCTCTGCTATTTTATTTCTAAGTTTATTTTTTTTACTTCAAAGCAAATTAGCTCTCTGGGCTGACTTGCTTAGTTTACTGCTGCCAAAAATCACAGTCTTGTTTTGTTTATCACTGAATTCTCTGAAGCTACAATGTTGTGGTGCTGTATTTACATCTCAGTATAAGGTCTTTGGTTACTACTTTCTTGGATCATTTGCCAGGAACTTCATTCAAATAAATCTTTGATATTGAAGCCAATGTATTTTCAATAGTAACTTCATTCTTGCTGCTGACTATTTTCAAATAAGAACTTTCTGCAGGGTTTTGTATTTGTGTCATGCATTTGGTCATTACTATTTTTTAATTATTATTCTTGAAATAGAACCTATCCTTTACTTTCTTGATTTATTTGAAAGTAAGAATTATCAATCTCTTTACCCTCACAAGAAGGGCATGAAAATAAGAGTATATATACAGAGTATTATGGGTGATATTTTGTTTCCATGTAAGGCTTCTGTAATGGTTTGTTGTTGGGATAGAATGTGTTTTCTTCAGAATTTGTGACTTTAGTAATGGTAAAATTTTAGATTTTTGCTCCATTTATGTTTACATGGATTATCTTCTTTTATATGCTATCAAGTAATCTCTAGATCACCACTAATTAATATTCAATTTATGCACATTCAATACTTATTTTCTTTTAACCTGCTGATGAAAATAGTGGTTTGAAATTTTATTATTATATATCCAGTAGCTATGATATATTAGAACTCAAAAAGTCTTATTTTCCTACTTTTTCCTCGTGGAAGGCAACAACACCATGATTAAATTTTCTGCAGTTCATAAGCTGCTGCAAATTGAGGCTTTCTCAGGCATTTATGTCCTTCACCATTTTACTTATTTAGGGATCAAAGGGATCATAAGATTGTATAAAAAGAAGGGAAAAAACTATGAACTTTGTTAGTCAAACATATAATTATTAATTTTAAATACACTCAAATCAGTTTTGTGGTTTTTTCCTTGAAGAAAATTTTCCAACCAAACCATTTTCTTTCCCTTAACGTTCAATAAAAGCTGAGATCAATAAACTGCTATCAAAGATGTGAATTAAAAGTTCATATATCTACATGATTTAAAGAACAGTTATCTCAGCTGTTAGTGACTGGAGCCCTTCCTGTGTTAGTGAGGCACCTGCTGAGAAGGTGTGCTGGTTTCAGCTGCAAAAATGATTAAGTAGTCTTCTGACTATCCTCTATCTCAGTATCACTGGCAGTGAGTTCTTGTCCCAGGGTGCAGAAAGAACCGCATGTCTCTCAGCAGAATCTAGACTTCCAACACTGAAATGATGAATTAAATATATTTAAATTCAGGCTTTAGGTAAAAATGGAATTTTTGGCTACCAGCAACAGAATTCAGTTGAATTGTGTTTCCCACTTCTCTGTGTTTCATGTTTATGCTTTCACTTAAGGATAAAATTAATTTATATAAACTCACACTATAAAGGTTCTGTCTTTCACTGGGTGCAATGAGATATATACACTCATTTGAATACTCAGAACCCTTTCATCTTATTTTCAACCCCTACCCTGTAGCAGAGGGGCAGTGATAGAGCAGCTTTGATTGGCACCTGGCAGCCAGCTGAGGCCAATGCACCACACTGTCCAGCTGTATTAAATACAACAAGTTTGTCTCATTTCCTCATTTGCTATGGCACAGATATCAGTAGTAGCACATGTATGAGGGAATAGATGTGAGCTGGTGCATTAGATAGAGCAGATCTAGTGCTGTGCTGTATCAGTCCTCCTGTGCCCAGGGATACAGAAACACCAGAGCAGATAATGGAAAGGGAAATTATGATAAAGATGATGCCTTCCTCCCTTACTGCCATCTAGACAGGCTGAAACCTGAAGAGAATGGAACGAAAGATGATAAATCACAGATATATGGACATTCAGGGTCTGTGAAAGTAAATTAAACAATCTTGGGGAACCTTTCTGAACTCAGCTGTTGTTGATGTTAAGATGGTAGAATTGATTGCAATAGACCCAGCTTGCACTTCTCCAGGCAGTTTTTTAGCCTGGTTTAGGAGTTGATGTGTGCTCCAGAGCTTCATATTTCTAATTATTTCAGCTCTTTCTTTAATATCTAATTTGCTTTCAATGTTGATCTCAGCTTCATGCCTACCTGCATAACTTTCTGTTGCATTACTTTTCTCTCTTGACTTCCTGTATATCCTGCTGGAAGGAGTTAAAAAAACACTGTTGCCTGTCTCAAACATTGTCAAGGCCAAGGAAGGAATCTGCCGTAAGATAAATCACCAGAGTGGGAACTTGAGATGAGGACAGAAGGGAGGAATTTGTGACAGGACGGTGCTGATTCCTGGCCTGGTGGGGGCAAGACCTGGTTAGCACATCCTGGTTAACACATAAGGGCAAAAATTCCCACTGTGGCAAACTGTGTGAAAGGAAGCAACTCCTCCTACACATATAACCAGTCAAACAAAGACCACCATGTTGTTTCACACTAATCAACCCCAAGAGATCTACTATCAAGCACCTCAGTTACTCTGCCTCATAAGCAACTCCTAACACCTGCCTTAGCTCCTTTTTAACCTTCTATCTCTTAAATATTTCACTACATTTTTGAAGTCGCTTTAGAAAATGAATAAACACGAGCCAACACAATATTTGGGGCTCTAACATTGCCATGTGCAGTTTCTCTTTGTTCACCTTGTGTTATGTAGCTTGTAAACTCTGAGAAAATCCTGTTCTTGTATAATGGGACTTCAGTCCCATCTGAAGGCACCTGTGTAATGAAAGTGATTAATATAGTACATCACTGTTAAACGATGAGTCCAATTATGCAGAATAATAATGATGGTTCTTCTTTCAGTACAGATTCATTTACCGGATTTATTTAAATTTAGTAAGCATAATAAAGCTGTGAAATGTTACTGATTTGCATTTCAGAGCAGTGAGAAAGCATAACATTGTGGTTTTAAAAGTGCAAATTTTCTTAGTGTCTTTCTTTATCAGAGGATGTTCATGGATTACAGACTCAGACTTTGTTAACTACTAAATAGAAATACAATAGAACTCAGAGCAATTTACATGCTTACATAAGTTTTATATTATATAGAAGAAAATATTGTTTCAAGTACAATATTAAAAAACCCATTTTACCCTTTTAGTCTTATGTTTTATTTCAGGACTTTTAAACTGCATTTAAGTCCAGAAAGGTCAATAAAGTAATTATTGTATTAATATAACCTATGATTATGTATATATTATTAAAAGTATTATATTCAGCTGTATTTTATTAATTCTGTAACTGTATTTGTCCATTCATATTAACATTATACATTAAAGATTCTTTTTTAAGACTGCAAAGAAATTATCTTTTTCTATACCTGACTTGAATTTGTTCTTTGGTATAAAAAAAACCAAAACCTAGCTACTTTGTTACAGAATTTCACAAATTCTAGTCTGTGTATGAGATGTGATTGACCTCGATGGATAGCAAAAGAGTTTTTTACTGAATTAGAAGATTGTGGGCTTTTCTTTTTAATATGTAATGCCCTACAATTTTTTTTTTTAAATGCACTTTTTGATATCTAATACTATCCCATTTCTGTTTTTTTCCTTGAAGATTAAAATTTTCTTAAGGGACCACAAAACTTTTATTGTTGATTATGATACTAGAACACAGTGTAGTTGAACTAGTATATCAAAGTTATGCACATAGAATTTCTGTGGGTAATAAACACTCTGAAGTTCTTTGGGAGATTGATTCTGAATAAACCTCTGATATCAGAAAAAAAAAAAGTAACTTGTTTTTATGCCTGCAAAAATTCTTTTCTTTTAAATACAATAAAGCTAGTTTTTCTCATCTAAAATACCCTAAGCATTAAATTTCAATATTAAGTCAGAAATGTACTCTCAAATGGAATTTCTCTCTATAGCAGAACTCAATCACTTCTGCAATCTAATATCTCATTCCTATTGCATTAGAAATTGGGTTTTAGACAAGAAAAAACTCATTCACTGCTGATAGTATGCAGTACAAATAAACTCAAGATTGAATTCATATTCATTTCATATCCAAGATCAAAGTTAAGACTTTTTGTAAAAGTCTTCATGTGAGGCTTAAAAATTACAATTGCTGTGATGTATCCAGGGTTTTAATTTAACTTTTTGGTTTAGATAGTGATGAGACATGAAGGGAAAATATAAGGAAATAATATTTCTCTTTTTTCTAATTTTTGGTAAATATTTGGAGTTCTGATGCATTTAGTTCTCATTTAAATCTTATGAAATAATGCAAATAGATGATTAATATAAAATCAAGTACACCCATACAAATTTTTTTCATGCAACCCTTGTAACTTGTTTAAGGACTTCACCTCTTTACTATAAGAGTTATGCCACCTTGGGGCATAGTTATTTTCATAAATAGAAATTATGACCTTGTGTTTCTGGTGCCAATTCTATACTGGGAGGCAAGTTCAGTTTTATTGCCAAATTCAACATTTGTTATGAGGTTTGGTGGCAGTACTTGGAACATGTGTTTTGTTGCTGTGGTGACACTGTAAAAAATTTGGTGGCAGAAAAATCTGGTGGCTGCTCTTTGTATTAGCATTAGCTTTTCATGTGTCTGTGCTTATTTCAAGGATTATGTTATTTCTAGTTCTGTCCCTACTTCCCAACCCGTGCCTGATGTCTCACTGCTGTAGTTAATGGAGACATGGCTACATTAATGAATACTGTAACTCATTGCCAAAATAAAAATCAAGAAATATTTATTTGTCATGATTTTGATGTGGATTTTTCAGAAGATTGGCTGATATAGTAAAACACCAGCATATTTTCAGGTCCCAAGTTTTTATTTAAGTTTGGAAATAGTCTTAGACATTGAGAACAAGGATATATGTATATAAGAATAACCATAGCCAGAATAACATGGGCTGTTGATGCCTAAAGATTTTTAGCTTTTCTCATATCTGTAACTTTGCGGATTCATAATATATAGCAATATAGCTTCCGGTACCTTTCCTACCCTCTTTCATAGTTTACCTAATTCCTTATGAATATATTCCTGAAATCCTGTTTAGTCTTGTTCTTAAGAAGACAATTCCTGACAGGGACATCTTTTTCTCTACCAGAACTTAAGAGATCTAACAAGAAAATAGGGCAAAGAAGCCCCTGGACCACCTCCAAGGGGCTGACCTAGGGGTAAGCTGCAGGGGTAACTAATCTCCTATTGGGTGTATCTGCTAGTGACTCTACTTAATTAACTCTATAAAAATTGTAGAAATACTGTATTGCATGTGCATATAGCGATATTTTGTGGAGCTGAAAGCTTTCAGGACAGATTTATTTGGTTTTATATTGT
This sequence comes from Rhabdornis inornatus, assembly GCA_013397075.1. Taxonomy (NCBI): domain Eukaryota; kingdom Metazoa; phylum Chordata; class Aves; order Passeriformes; family Rhabdornithidae; genus Rhabdornis; species Rhabdornis inornatus. The sequence goes on from VWZS01005568.1 coordinate 1,268,310, forward strand.
CATTCTTAATGTTGTTTGGAAGCATTTTGTGTTTTATACCAGGAAACACTTTCACACAGTAAATAGCTTTGGCTGAAAGTTCTATGAAATTTTATCTGAGCATTAGATGTAAGGGGAAGTCTGAAGCATCAGTCTCTTGGCCTGTAGCACACATATTTGGGGTATCTTTTGTGCTGAATTTTTTTCTGATGGATTTTTCCCGGTTTATACAGTTTGACTAAGACCTGCTATTGACAGAATGCTTGTTTGCTGTGGGGCATCATACAGAGGAGATGTTGCTTACACTTATTAGTTCTTTAATGCTTCTTTTTTTTTTCTGCCTATTTACTTTCCAAAGTGTCTGAACACAAATTTAATGGCTTTTTTTATTGCTTGAATTGGAGTGCAACATTGGTTTAGAAGCCTTTTCATTAATACTTTATTATAAATCACTAGCAGGATTTCATAGGACTGAGAACAAACTTGTTTTTGTAAGATCAAGAACATTTCTGTGTGGATGCGTATATTAGTTTGAGACAGATAGATTTAGTATGGTAATTAAACTAAAGACAGACAATTAAGAAATAGGATTCATTTTCATTAGAGCAAGTGATCACGTTTTTTCACTTTTTATAAATGTCATTACATAAAAACAAAATTAACGATCTGATTATCAGGCAATTGTTTTGATTGAAATCCTCTTGCCAGAAGTCCCTATCTTGAGGCAATGCAACTCTAAATCAAACAAAGCACCTCTCCATTAAGCAGAGCAGAGACTTAGCAGGATTCTTAAGACCTGTGACAAGCATGTGCCATAAGCAGGAGGAGATCAATATTAGCCCTCCACTCAGATGACAATTACAATTTGCTAACATTGGCTGCTTAAACAGTTTAGCAGTTTTAGACTGTGAGAGAAAATTAGTTTTAGAATTTTAGAATTTTTCAAGTAGCTTCTCTGAGCAAGAGTTGATGAGTTCAGTGCCACAGCACAGAGAATAGAGCAGTGCTTCTCCCTCTAGAGGCACTTTGCAATATGCTCTTCATTCTTGATGATAGACACATCTCTCTTCCATAGCCTTCGTGTCTACTACACTGTAGAGTCAAGCTGTTTTTTCACAGTCTGCAAATCAATCCCAAGTAAATATCTTTTCTGTGAGCCATTTCTTGAATTTGTAAACTTGAATGCAAAGTGTCTATCTACCAGTGGTAATACATATGATGACTTATGCACAGAGTGCAAGGAGTAACAGCCTACAAATAAATCCTCTTCATTGCAGTGGCAACCACTGCCTTAATGAAATCTTATCTATAGTATATCTTACCTTTCAAAGACTGCAGGAGAGGAATATATTTACTACTTATATTTCTGATGGAAATTGCTCTGGACTTCATGTAGTCCCTTTCTAGAAAATTACTCAGACAGAATAATGACCACCATAATTCTGTAGATGGAGTCAAATTGGATGTCAGTGAGAATGTTGAAAAAAGATTATTCATTTTTCATTCATAAAAAAGATTGACATTGGAAAGAGAGTTATATTTGGTTTTCATTATTTTCCTCAGGATGTAATATGACATAACTCTAAGAATAAAATTGCAGGCAGCACTTGCTGAGATAACAACCCAGATGGTGGGAAGGTGAACTTGAATATGTGACTTCCTGGAATTTGATCTAAATTTCTCCTGCTGAATGAGACTATTTTAAAACCACAAAACCCATGTCAGATTATTCTTCAGCCATGTCTAAAATAAGTATGCTATGATGTTGTAGCTGTTCATTTTATAAGCAAACTGACAATACTTTCTTTGCTTAGTGTAATGCAGGTAATTAAATGTCAGTTTGAAAATAGTGAACACATACAGTCGTTTTGCAACACCGAGGATAAGCATAATGATCCATGCAAACAGACACCAGTGAAGTTTGCTCAGCAACAGTTGGTTCTGTCAGGAATCTCAAAACAACACCCTAAGATTCCTTTTTTAGAGTAACTTATTTTCTTTAGAGTGTTCCTTTTTTAAAACGCTTTTTTTAGAGTGATCCTGGCCTCCTTCAGTTTCATCAGCTCCTGCTATTCTGGCAAATATCAAATTCACACCATTTTGATGGCTTCTTAGTTGACACTACAAAAATTAGAGACACAAGAATAGGTAAAGCTGTGGTTTAGGCTCTTGGTAACTATTAATGCTGCAAAGAGTGGTAAAAATTAAATCTAAGAGGAGAAAAATTGAATTCTTTTCCAGAAATATAAAGAAATTTTAAATCACTAAGAATGTCTCCACTGGGAATTTTTGCTAGATTTCAAAGAAATTTCATAAATATGGTGTCACAGTTTGCCAAGAAAACATTTCAGAAAAAATAAATAAGATTTTGAATGGCTAGTCTTGGTGAGTAAAGATTATATTTGTTGGATATTACTGCCATGGAAATTATGAGAAACTTCAAAGCAAACAAGTATTTTACTAATTATTATTTTAGATTACAAAAATGTAGTAAGTTATGTGAACATTATGAACATTACTATTTAAAGCTTCAAAGAAGCTTCTTCAAAAATTTTATGTCTTACATTATTTTTACATCTTCTTACAGAAGAAAAGTATTTGGAACAAAAGGAAAACAAAACAAGTTCTGAGGTGAGATAGAGAGCTGGAAACCATCCATGAACTTTAGGCATTTACAACTTTAATATCAGAGAGTCATTGATAATATATTGAATGAAATGAAAGTGCAGCTGCCACTTTGCAGAATTGTGTGATTTAGTAAAAAGTGAAAATACACATCCAGAGCTTATGGCATTATAGGGAACATAATTGTGTTGGTCTGTTTTTTCTATAATTCTCTTAAAATTCTGAGGGTTTTTTTTGCCCACATTTTCTTTTACATAAAAAAAATGTTTAGTGCATCAGAGCAAGCCTGTTCTAGACAGAGCAGTGTTATTTGATGAGCTCTTAACTTTTGCTGAGCCCTACTTTCTCCACTTATAATCACAGTCCTGGATAAGTACTGCTGTAGTACTAGAAAGCACTATGGGCATGGTCATGTGGTCACTTGCAAGGTTTATTTTAGTATGTGTGTATATATATGTATATGTACAGTCCCTAACTAGTCTTGGCCTATGCCAGCTGCCATTATTCTAGCTGATTACCAGGTGTGGTTTGCAATCTGCAGAGGCCAAGACGGGGTAATATGATAAACCCAGGTTGTTTTGAAGGACAAAATTCACCTTAACACCTTATAGATAATGAATTTCATATCATATGATGCTTCAATCCTGTTTTCTGGTTAAGTTGGCAGAAAAGCCGTGCATATATATCTGTACATTTGTAGAAATTAGTCATCTTGTTTTTGATACTGGGCAGAAACTAAAAATAACACTCTGACAAGTTCATCCGAGGTTTTTTATGTTAAAGGATAATTTAAACATCATGGCACAAGGTCTTACAGATGTGTTTTATGTAAGCATCACGTCTGTGTATGTGTATCTATATATAAATCTTAGAGCAGATTTGATTTCTAATCCATAAATATTTCTCATGAAGAAACACATTTTTAACACCACATTTTTTGTGGTGTTAAGTGATTGTTGTGATAGTCCACAACAGGTAAGAATTAAACTGCAAATTGTAACAAAAAATAAAAAAAAAAGGTTTGTAAAACCTTGTAAATTCAAAATAAAACACACAGACACATCACCAATGAAATGGATGTTTATTGCGAAATAAATCTAAGACTGAGGCTGAATAACATTATAATATTTATTACTTTTTCCAAAATATTCTGGAAAATTTGTGTTAATAGATGTTATTATATATACGGTTTTTTAAATGCGTCTTTAAAACAGAAGAATGAAAACAAGACCCATATGAAATAAAGAAAGCAATGTCATGAGTATGCATTTAACATTAAATTAATTTTTTAGTATATTCCTTTAAGAATAAAACAGACTGGATTCTTTTTCTCATTAAAGCACCTTTTATTTTTGCACAAATAATTTAATTTTTTTTCTGGTAATGTATAACTTAAAGCAAGAAAGCAGGATATTTAGACATTTTATTTTGTTAAGAGAGGGATTTTTTTTTTCCCCAGAAGCAATATAATCTGAAAGTACTTTGTCTATGCAGCTGTTTACCAGAAAATAAAGAATTTGTTTTTAAGAGGGAAATGTATTTAAAGGTCCATCCCAATTATTTCTTGGTCTCATTTTACATTAAAAGAGCTATTGAATATAGTAATCTCTTAACACAACATTTCTGTATTCTCAAATTTACAGACTCTTAAATGATGATAATTAATAGGAACAATTAGGAAGATGCACCCCAAGGTTTTCATGAATCCTTCTTTTTTCTTTCTAAGGAACAGATTGTGCCATGCAGGGCAATTGTAGAGCTGCATTAGCATAGGAGTGAGGCTAAGGGCAATGCTGCATCTCCTCTGAAGAATACAAATAAAAGGACAGTCTTTGTATCTAAGCAACAGTCCTGCCTGATGCTGAAGAAGAACATCATCTCTCATGCCTAACTATTCCTTTAACATGAATGAACCCCTGGAGGCACTTGTATGAAGACTTGCTTGTGCTCCAGGGCTGCCATTCTGCAAAATTTAAAATATAGTACCTTATTTCCTAGGTTTAACACAGTTCTCCAGACAATCACAGGAGAATTGAACTAGCTCAATAAATGACTGCATCCTTATCAGTTGTTTAGATTAATACCACGTCAATCTCTACTTCAGTCAAAACAGTTGGGAGTTTTTCTGTAAAAAAATCTGTATTTCTGTGTAGAAATCATTATGACCAGGTTGTGATTCCTACCACACAGAGCTCTCTGCTGAGAACCAAAACTAAATCAGTCAGAAGGATACAGAAAATCCTACAGCTCTGTAGATGTTTACAGACAGCACTGAATTCTTCCTCCATATCAATATTGTAAATTTCGATAAATTATTGAAATTTCTTCTGGAAAAATAGCAATAAAATCATACCACTGAGAAATAGAAGCCATCTTTATAATGTTTCTATCTTTTTAAAATTTTGAAGAACAAGAAGATGGGGCATCAGTACATTTTCTAATAAGCTTTTTCACTGTTCCTATGAGTTTAAGATGGACTAAATACTGCTCTTTATGACGTAAGAATGATGGAATGGAGAGAAAACTCTTTCAGACAGATTAGAAGTATTGCAATGGACCCATAAAAAGATGCTAATGGAAAATGAAGTGGCAACTGTGAGTTAATATTTGCAAACTGAAAGTGTGAACATGCAGTTGTGTTGTGTGGATCTATGCATTGTCAAAATGTTCTTTGAGATTACAGTGCTTTTAGTCCTAAAAGTGGTAATCATTATGCTGTTCCACCTTGTCTCTTCAATGTCATAAAACCCTATTTTTGAAAGCAAGTTTTGTATTCAATCTCCAAGTTCTTTTTAGATTATGAGCAAACTGCAAATTACAGAAACAGGTGTTAATTTTGCTCACTGAGGAAACATGGAGACTCAGTAGTAGAAATAGGGAAAAAAAATGTTGTCATTTACTAAGTTTCTAGCTTTACTTTGAGTCCTGGACATAACTGCAGAACTCATGCGAGCATTTAATTTATAAAGTAGGCAGATGTTTATCATTTTCCTTCTTTGAGTTTTGAGAGGACAGGGTAGAATCTCTTGTTCTCATCGATCAAAGCCATGGTTACCTAGACTGTAGGACAAGGACAAGTTCTGCTAATTCCTAGAATGTAGATTTATCTGATTTTTGCTTTAATAGCTAAAGAGTAATTACATTAGGTGCAATGCTCTTCAAGTGAGAATGGTATCTATAATTGTCTGAATGAGAATAAGCTAATGTGTGGAGGTCTTGTTTATATATGCATTTTCCCAGCAACAAGTTGCATGTAATACTGTCAATTAAACCACAAAAGTTTGTTATTTTTTAAAGAATGAATAGATCTCCCTTTAAAAGAGATATAATCTAGGATAAAATCACTATCTCTAAGATGCACTGATCTTCCTTTCATTTTTTTACTATAATACATTTTGAGAGAACAGCAGTCTGACAGACAAGTAGGTGGTTTTCTTTCTGTGGTTGCTGGGCCAGTCTGAACACCTGTTCTGCTCCTGTGTAATTTCTCCACACACAGCTTCAAACAGTGTTTGATGATCACCCACAGCATTTGTAATAAAAACTGAATAAGAGCTCCATACAGGCAAAATAAATGCATCTCCAGTGAGCTTGAATGCAGGTTTGAGATATGGAAGAAAATATAGTTCTCAAATATTAAATAAGACTCTCACTGAACTAGGGGTAGACATTGATCTTCAGTTCAGCAATCAAAGAAGAAATATAGCAAAGTTTGCTTTTATTTTGCTGGAACTGGCAAAGGAAATCTAATTCAAGGATGAAGAGCAGTCACAAGAAAACAATGCTTACAAGCAAAACATTTTCCATTTGGCAAAAAGCATCACACAGTTCTGTATGTGGACTTCGCAGTGGTAATCTGGGTTTTGCAGTCGCTGAGCTCGAATGTAACAATGGCCAGGCTTAAGAAACAGTTAAGTCTTCATCTGAGCAGTTCACAAGGACAAATACCAGCGCAGTGAATGTGACCTGCCTACCTTGTGCCAGTTTGGGCACTGCCTAAAATGGAAGGATTCTACTGATTTCAGTACAGCAATATCATTCATGTGATGCTGCGCTTTATTTGATTTGGCAGTCAACTCCTGCAACCAAGTTCAAAGTTTTTTTTTGAACCTTATGTTTACTTCTCAATCACTTGAGAAAATGGGGAAACGGATTATTTTTTCAGAGGTTGGTCTTGAATAGTAATGGGGCATGGGGGCATACTCTTCCAAGGAGTAGTTCAGGAGTGAGGGAGGAATACTGTGTACTGTGTAAAGTTGACCTGGGATCTCTTCAAAATCATTTTCGCTTGTTGATTTCCCCAGTTTTGGTTTGGTATCACAAAAACACTTGCCTCAATATCTCATAAATATTTAGATTTTTTAGATGTAGTTTGAACAATATATTGCTAAAACAAAATGTCTTGAATTCCATAGTCAAACCCTGTTTAATTTCTGAATTTGAAAGCTGTGATAATACTATGCTACAGTATTTAAGAATATTTAGTACTGACTTCCACACTCAATGCCTGCCACTGTAAATAATGGATGATATATTGAAAAGTAAATGTGAAAGAAGAGCCCATTCCTACGTAAAATTCAATTTAATGACATTGAAAAGCTATAAATATTTCTTTCTTTAGCAAAAGATTTTTTTTTTTAATAAGAATTTGCTGAAGATAATCTTCTTAAATAAAAGGACTATCTTCAAACAACCATGTTTGATTTTTGCTGATGACCTTTATGAGTAAAACCTCCCAACAACAACAAAAAAAACAAAAAGCACAAAAAGATTTTATTTACAGGAGAAGACCATGGCTGTTATAAATCTCTGCTGGGTCTGATAATATATATTTTAAACCTCATTAATTAAATGTCTTCAGCAAAACCAATTTGCCTTGTTGGAGTTTCTGTTAGTCTATCTTAAATGTCATCAACGTACAGAAGAGACCTCTGAGCTGTTTGTGCTGCTGCAGTGCGAGGATTATGCAGTGCATCATGGAAGGGCATTGTCTCACCCCAGTACCATCTGCTTGAAAGTGCAGGGGGAAATGCTGAACGCTTCCCTTAGTTTCATGCCATGAAAACAGTGAATAGGAGCTCATTAGCCTACAGCAGCTCCCATTGTAATCACATTATATTCATGCAGAGAAAATTGCCTGCCTGAACAGTAAGTCCTTCATATTGTTTAACACTGGTTGGGTGCTTCCTGCCATTTCTGCAGCCCAGATCACTTTAATTATTTTCACTACTGGAGAAATATTTTGTGGACTTTCAATTTGAACAACATTCTGCAATGTCTAGTGAAAGTTATCGCTTTATAGAACAATAGTCTGAATTGGGACTTGATTGGAATTTTTCTCATGTTATAATTTTTTTTTGTTAATTTTCCTCAAGGAAAAATTAAATGTTCTTGATAAAAAGAAAAATCACTGGTTCAGATACCAAAAAGGCAAACTGCATAAAAAGTAGTCAAGTAGATTGCAACGTCTCTGAAATATTACTCCAGTACTTTCCTCTCCTACCCCCCAAGTTGCACAATCCTTGCAATTTCTATTTTGATAATTGGCATGAAAAGAGGTAAGCAAAATATGCTCTATAACATTTGAGTTTCATCCTGATGAAGGTTAATCAGAAGTGGTAGATGGACTGAACCTTTTGTGTTTCACAGTGGTTTCCACTGTTGTCCATGGGGCTGTACTGCTTAGCTCTAGTGATAAACCTCAAACAAAATTATTACTTACCTACTTTTACAGGGTTAGGTTTGGAAAGCACCCCAATCTACTGCTCTTCTAGCAGTGCATACCAGTGAATGAAAACCACTCAAATATAATAATGTTTTCACTTTTTTTTCTGTTTAAAACCTTAGCCTTTCTATTTCTTTTGCTGTGCTATGTGTAAGGATAGGCATTGTGAAGCACAGTTTGCTGTAATGTGTTTTGCTGCATGTACACTAATATGTTCCAGGGAGGTAAATTGGGTTGTGGATGTCAACTATTCCATGCAGTCTGCTTCTCTACAGTGTGAATTCAGTGAGTACAAACAGTTAGTGGCTTGCACATTTTTTTAAAATGAGGTCACGAATAGGCAAATATGTAGAATCTTCACAGCCTCTGAGATCTTTCACATTTTTAATGAAAAATACCATGAAACCTGTACTCAGGGTTACCAAATGAAAAGGTTGTAGTATTTAATAGTTTTATATTTTTCCCATCTGTCTTCACATCTCAATTCTGACTTAACTGAGATGCAAGAAAGCTCTGTAACCTTGAAAAATCAAATGTGGTAATGGTGGTATCAAATGTGATATTTATGGTGATGGTAAAAAAAAAAAAATCATTTTGTTTCCCAACATACTCAGCCTCAACACCGTGCTCAGGTTTAACATCAGTCTTTGCCTGAAAGATTTTTTATTCTATTTCAATGCTTCCTCAGTGAAAATATTTACATAGGGACAATTTCTGGCCTTACTCAAGTGAAAGAGAATTTTTATTATTTTTCATTGAGGCAGAGATTGAACATCAGTAATCTGATTTTTATGCAACTTTGTTTATGTTTAGAGTTTTGGTATTACAAAGAATATGAAGAGGTAGAAAATATTTCAAACAGCTGTGGTCTAGGTACTGTACTTCTCCTGAGCTACAGGTGAACTCTAAAACTTTATCCTTTTTCTTGTGGTGTTATGAGAAATCAAGGGGAATCCTTTGACCTATGTATTTTCTCCTTGTGCTTTGTGTCTTAATTTTCTTTCTTTTACCCTGTTTTCCCAGCATTTTCCTTTTAATTCATATTATAGCCACGCAATTCCTTATGACAAACATTTCAGATTGTCTGGAAATAACCTTGGAACTTCATTTGGTAGCAGTTGGGCAACTGGTGAGCCTAGGGATGCCATGCATCTCATACCTGGAGCACTGGAGCGGAGCAGAAATGGAAAACATTTTATTTCCTTTAAAAGCTATTGTGATTTTTTTTAAAAACTATTTTTATTTCAAATGAAAGATAATGAGACTCATCTAGTCCTTGAGTTTGAACTTTACATGCAAGTTTGGCATCTAAGATATCTACAGATTTAATGAAAGTACCTTCTCTCTTCTTAAACCTCCCAATTTTCTTACACGATAAGAGAATTACCTACTTTAGTCTATATGGGAAAAAATGTTGGGGGTTCCTCAATATTTTAAGATTTTTTGAAAAGTTTTTTAAAATCTTAAAATATGATAAAACTGCGGAACCCAAATTCATGCTTTTACAGAATTCTGGGCTGGCTGAAGTTATTTATGAGTAATTTTAGCTGTTAAAAATGCTTTTATTAGTTCTTTTTAATTTTTTTTTAAGGAAAATAACTGTGGTAATTGATAAGAATAACCCGAATTATTATTGTACAAAATTTAAAGGTAAATAACATGTTTTAATTCCTAAGTGCTCATTCCTTATCCATTCATTTTATTTTAGCAGGTAGGTTGGTTTTCCCAGCACTTTGTGCATTAGATTTGTTTATAGTCCAAGCTTGGCTAACTACAATTTAAAAATGCTATTTGTTGTGTGTAAGGACAGATAAATTTACAAATAGATAAATGTTTGGAATTAATATGCCATTTTTTAAGGTTTAAACACTTCTAATCCCCTATCTACCTTCATTAAATCTGTGAAATTGCTGTAGTCATCATTTATGGGTACGCATGTTAATCTTGATTATAAAATAAATGGGGATGTGGTTTTCAAGCACCATATAATTAAGGAAACAATCATAATCTCATGAAAGATAGTAAACACAAATTAAACTCTTTAAGTCTTAATTGTAAAGTGCTAATAGACTGAAATGTGGTTTAAGCATGACAAAGTAGAGATTTCTGAGACTGTGGTTTTGGCGGTTGTGGGGTTTCCGAGTATGGATCCAATACAACCTGCTTCATCTATTCAACAAACACTGTGCCAGTTTCCCTCCATGTTTTCCTGGTGTTTCAGTGAGCTTTCTAGGGAAATATGTGGAATACATATATTCAGAGAGAATAGATGTTTAAAAAGACAATTCTTATTTGAGGTGAATGTCAGAATTACGTTATCCGATGAGATGAACAAATGTTTTATCAAGAAAGTATGGGGTTTCTAATCCCTCCATAACACCAGCTGTGTAAAATGTCTTTTTTTCACATTGTTTTCCATGCAGGCTTCCACCAGAAGTTTTCACTTCTTTTCATCTCAGTGTCCTCAAAAAACTTTCAAAGTGTATTCCTTACTCTGTCACCTCCACCATCCATATATGAAATAGCAATGGCTTTGGAGTTGTTCAAGCTGACCTTCTACTGTGCCTTCTTGGAGTTACAGCCCAGTTGCAATTCATGTTTATTAATTACCTTCAGAGGGTTTTGGTTTGTTTTGGTTTAGCTTTAACAAACATTGTCCTTATAATAAATTCACTAGATGCATTTTTACTGATTATAGTCAAGCATGTGGCAGACAGTGACAATTATAGAAGAAAGATCCATGGCTACTTGCTGGGAAAACCTTCCCCCACACTTCCTCTCTGACCCTTTGTTTTTTTTTTTTTTTGTTTTTTTTTTTTTTTTTTTTTTTTTTTTTTGTAGCTAGCTTTTAGTATATTTATTGATAAAAAAATAGAAGAGCAAATATATTGCATCTTTCTTTAAGTATCTGTTCTTCTAATTATTCGTCACTAAAAACCTTCAATGCCTTGTTTTTATCTTGTCTATGAAACTGTTTTGTTAATTTTTAAATAAGAGATTGGGTTTTGTACTTATTTTTTCATTCCTTCCTCTCTTCAAGCACTAACATACAGAGGGGTTTTTTGTGTATGTTTTGTTTTACAGAATAAATTTTATTTGCTCTAACCAAGTTGGTTCATTTTTCTGCCTCTAGGAAGGAATTAGTTGTGCACAGCCATCTCTAAATTGAATTAGTTTGCAGATGGTATGCTTTAGAGGGATTAAAATCTCAGGGTTCAGAGTACTGACTGACCTATGCAATTTTAAATTTTTTCTTCTTCTTTGTTTTAAAGCAATTTATTTATCAGTTCTGATGTCCAGGATTTTATCCAGGAAGCTTTTAAGCTTATTAGGAATCTGCCATCTGGAACAGTATATTAGGAAAAGCTTCTCAGAGGAATCTGTTATAATTATAACATATTTGTTTCGATGTGTGTGCTTAAAAATTTTAGTTCTTCTCATCAAGGCTTAGAAGTCAACTGAAACTCATCTTTCAGACAAATATGCATATAGAGTGAATTAAAATTTGAGGGGGCAGGATACATAATTTAAATGAAAGCAGATGAGATATTTGGAGGTTGAAGGTTGATCTTGATTTCTGTGACACATGAACAGATAGGAAAACACAAGCTCATCAAGCCTCACCAATTACTGTTATGTATATTCCACTGAGTATGACTTTGATAAATAATAAGCACAGGCGATTAAGTTTAATAAAACTGTACTATTCTTCAGGCTTATTTATTTATTATGATCCAAGTAATAGTGTTGCCTATTATTAATTCAAGCCAAAAGGTTTTTTAATGACAGAGTTGATTTTAGCAATTTTCTAAATTTAAAAGAAAATCTACAAGCATAATATTGTATAAATTTTATTGTCTTCAGTTATTTCTTTAAATGAAGAATATTTTTACTGTTCAAAAAGTATTTATTAAAACAGTTATGTTAGAAATACAATCACACAGAATCATGAAAGGAAATCTTAAATAATATGCAATATATACATGATGCAATAACATGAAGAAATATCCAGATTAGTTTGTGGTGATGTGCCTACATATTTTAGGGTGGCATTGCTCAGATATGATAATCCCACAACTTGGAAATCAACTAACAATACTAATGTGGAATTGAACTCAGGTATGCTGACACTGATTCTACTGGCTCTGGAACAACCTTGAAATACTTCGTACTGTGTAAAGTTGACCTGTCATTTATATCTTCAAATTACTGTAACTGAGATTAGTGGCAAAGGAAGTCACCTGGGGTGTGTTTGCTGTCTCTTTTTCACTCCTGACTGCCCACAACGCAGAATGTTGATTCTGGGCTGCTAAGAGTCCTCCATGCTGAAACGTTGCATCTTCAAGACCATGTTGTCATCATAACTGGAGGATTTCAAATCTCAGAGATCTTATTAATGGCTTCATTCTTATTTTCATGGATTTCAAGAAGATCATCTTATGTTTATGTCTAAATATTTTTACAAAGGCTCAGCTTAAAAAAAATTCATCTAGCCTCGTATTTGCAGTCCATGAGGAATAAAAAGGTAAGAAGAACCTTTTTCCAGGTTCAATTTATAAGTTAATTATTTCAAACATGATATTTAATCTTTAGTGATATTGTGAGTTAAGCAGGAATTTAATCATTATTTCAATACTGTCTATGTAATTTATTTGCGAGAGTATTTTGGGAATATTCTGTTCATCAGTTTTGTAGCTTGTTTTATGATGCTAAATATCCCATATTCATCTGTAATAATTTGCTAGTTACTGTATTATGGAGTTGAAATACCTGTTTCTTCATTAAAATTTACATTCTTTTTCTTTTGGGAAACTGATTTTCAACTCCCTCCTTCTAGTAATCCTTCAACACAAGCTGACAACTGGTGTTCTGCATTAGGAAGTCTGATAAAAATCTAGAACTGTTTCATAGCTCAGGGGTCCATTTCTTATACTGGCTGGAAAGCTGTTAGAATAAATATAGAGGACCAGGAAGTTGTTGGAAGCTAGTTTCTAGTGATGTCTGAAGTAGTCCCTAAATTTATTTGGTTTATGTTCAAGGGATTTTCTAGAAATTCTTCCAGCCACTGGCAAACTTGGACACTTCTGCCAGTCCTCTCTGGATGAGTGAGAGCATAGAAATTGTACCAATGAGCTCTGTGTTACTGCGGGATTTCTCCATCCCTGAGGAAGCAGCCACAGGAATACATAAATTTTCTTACGATTGTATGAGCCTGGGAAAACTCCATTGACACAGCTGTACATTTTTTACAGCTTCATATGAAGATTTCTCATTTGAAACAATTCTGGTATCCTGGAGTGCATTGGGAAGTGTGTGATCTGCAGGCCAAGGGAGGTGATCCTGCCCCTCCAAACGTGAGCCCACATCTGGAGTGCTGTGTCCAGTTCTGGGCTCCTCAGTGCCAGAGAGTCAGGGAGCTCCTGGAGAGGGTTCAGAAGGGATCACAGAGATGATTTGGGGTCTGGAGCATCTCTTGTATGAGGACAGACTGTGGGAGCTGGGCCTGTTTAGTCTGGAGAAGAGAAGACTGAGAGGGGTTTGCATCAATACATTAAAATCTGTAAGGCAGGTGCCAAGAGGATGGTGCCAGGCTCCTTTCAGTGGTGCCCAGCAACAGGACAAGGAGCAATGGCCATAAACACAAGAAGTTACACCTCAGCATTGGGAAGAACTTCTTCACACTGAGGGTGGCAGATCACTGGAACAGGCTGTCCAGGCTGATTGTAGAGTCTCCCTCTCTGAAGACATGCAAAATCCACCTGGACGTGTTTCTGTGTCACCTGCTCTAGGAGACCTTGCTTTAGCTGGGAATTTGGACTAGATGATCTCCAGATGTCCCTTACAGCCCCTAATCATCTCAGGATTCTATTACACTAGTGTATTGTGTGTATAATATGTATAATTCTGTGCATGAGTGCAGATAGAGGCTTCATCTTCTTTCTTAACTACTTCAGAGTCTTCTTTTTGTAAATGTTAATTTGCTAAATTACTTTTTTTTTTGCTTAAATATTTATAAAAAACATGGGGGAAAAGAGGTAGACTTTCAGTGCTCTTTTTCTCCAAATTTAAACTTGAATGATGGTACTTCATGTGAGTTACAAGCATGGAACGGTAAGAATTGAGTCCTTGAATTATGGTGGGGAACAACTACATCTTTGATAATTTTTCATCAAATCTAGGGCAAAGAAGAAGCATAATGTAATGATGATATAACTTCTTGTAATTGCAGACCCTTAATTTTTATCTAGTCAAACTGGACTAGGCTTTTAACATTTTATGTCATAAAATTTTTGTTTGATGAGATGACAAATCTGCCACTCCACTTAGCAGCAGTTTTAGTGACTAAATATTCACATTGTTCATACAAAAACCCATATATTTACTTAAAAAAGAAATGGATAGCAATCGCTATCAGTTCTATAAATGAAAATGGAATTTATTTCTAGTAATAATAGAAACAGTAGAACAATAACAAATCAATACTGAAGAGTTAAAATAAAAATTATATTAATGATTGAGAGACAAGAAAATCTTGAGAGAAATAGATAATTTTCTGTCCAAATCTAGGGAGAAGGTTAAAAATGTGTATTAGAATTCTATTAACCTACGAATAGTCTAGCTTGCTATTATCCCCTTAGTAAGATTTTTTTTGTTTAATTTCATTTTTTGTGAATATAGGGTTCTCAGAAGTATGTCTTGTATTAAAAGTTTCAGTGTTTACTTCTTTTTTGTGCTATGTACTTTGAATTGGTACTCCACAGGGAATCTTGAAATGTTTTTTAAAAAATACTTTAAAAAGTGCTGTCCACTACAATTCTTCTTTGATCATAATCAATTATGTTCAATATCACTAAATTCTGAGTGATCAATTATCCTAATATGAAACTAATGCTACTAATCTAATTTATGCACCTTTTTATTATTTTAGCCTTACAAGATATAATAAAGGTATTGAAAGTGCATTAGACAATCTAACTGTGCAGAAATATCCTTTTACTATTGCAAATTTCTCTTTTTTTTCTTTTTTCTTTTTTAAATTTTGTTTTGTTTAGTTTTTTTTTTGCAAGCAGTCTTCTTGCTTTTAGTTCTATCTGTCTCTTGATGTTTTTTGGCTTTCTAACTAATAACCTCCTTCTGAAACAGTATTTTAATATCTCTCATTGAATGGAATTTCTCTGTATAATCTTTATACATGCTAACTAATCCTTTGTCATATATATTCTGTTCAATTCAATGCTCTTATTACTATTATTATTTCAATGATTTCATTGAATCCTCAGGGCAGCTTGAAGATGAGTCCAGGAGCACTCATAATCACCACAGTTACTATGACAGCATCTGAAAATATGAAAAAAATGCACTAGATTGAAAGTTTTTGGAATACATGTAGTAGTAGATATTAAAAGGATCCATTCCTTTAAATTTGGCTATCTTTACAGGTCTGGGAATCCTTGTTGTTTACTTTGTCCTTTCCAGACATATTATTTAGCATCTGGCAATATTTGTTAGTCAAAATGTTAGTCAGCTCCAGTGATGAAATTTAATTAACCTTGTATAAAAGATAAGCATCAATCATAAAATATATGAACTATATAGGAATTGTTGCTCTGCTAAAAATGTTTTATAAGCCACATGCATGTTTTTAGAATTAAGTTTGTGTATAATAGAGGGCAGCATCATAGATGCTTTCAACTAGCTCCACAAATCAAATAATTGCTTCTGACACAAAATCATCTGCAGTTGAGATATTTGCCCAAAGTACAGGAAGGATTTCATGCTGATAACAAGTACAATTCTTCTGGAAAATACTACACACCACACTTCAGCAAATGTTCTCCAATATTATGGTGAAATCAGATTTTTTTTTTTTTTGAGTTCAGAGATGCCTATTGGTGTGAATGCAGATGAGATGGATTTTAATTAAATTCTGTTCTTCATTCTGTGAAGCCTGCCATCTGATTTATATTGGTTTTCTGGACCTACACACATTTTCAGAGATGGCGTTTGTGCCAAGTGAATCTTTTTGAGACTGCATCTGCAATGACATGTTTTTTACCCTGCTGTCATATTGAGGATTTTCCCAGTAACTTCACTGAAACTAAATGAGCCTTTTCATGCAGTGAGGATGGAACAGAGCTTTCTCTTCATCTAGACACAAACATCTGTCAATGACCAATAAACACTGATCCTTAAATTTCCCTTCTTATATAAAAAGTTTAGGTATTCAGTACCTTAAAAAAAATCTTTTCATAAATGTATGCACACACACATATGCATCATTCCCATGTATCACTATTTAGATTTCTAAACCTAGAAATTATTTTTGAAAGTTAAAATTCAGAAATATATGTGCAGATATTCTGGATTACAGAAGATATAACAAAATTGAGGACCGGTGTGTGTATGTTGTCAACTCCTGATCAGTCTCTTTCAAAAGAGAGTAGCTTAAATGCCCTTACAATAAAGCAGAGAATATTGCTATAAGAGAAAAGGGTCACTAATGTTTCTATTTTAACCAACTAAACACTCAGCTGAAGCCATCACAAAAGTTCCTTCCCTCTCCAGTCAGCAACTTTGACTTCCTTCTACTACTTCTATCTAGTAAGTTATTTTACTTCCAGATTCGTGAGGTTTTTTGGTCTAATTTAATCTATTACACCCAGATTTCTTGTAAGAACACATCTGAAAGTAACAGCTAGGTTTTTTACAGCCAAAGATGAGGGAAGAGAGGGAATTCTCTTACCTCACTATTGTTCTTGGCGTGATATTTGTACTGAACAGTACACATTGCTTTATTCCACTCCTTAATGAAAACAGTAATAGCAAAAGTATCAAGGTCTGAGCTGTTATGTTGGAGCTGAAGTATCAAGGTCTTAGGATAGCACACTTAACTTTGAAGTTATTAACTTGAAAATTCCTATATGATCCTTATTTTTCTAATGTGGTATGTAGTACTATGTAATATTGTTATACAGATAACTTTTCATCATCTAGATCAGCACATGCTGTGTCAGCAGGAAGATTTTTAGGATAAAATTCTGCATTAGAATTTTGACTTGATTAGAGCTTTCTGCCAATAGTCAAAAAACTATGGCAGTGACCAGGGTCACCTCCAGCAGAAAGTTGCAGGAGTTCCACAACAGCTGAAAGGGATGTGTGTTTCCAGCAATGCAGTAGTGCTGAACATCAGCTTGTGCCTTAGCAGTGACTCAGACTTCCTCTTGCCATATAAACTCAGATATACATCTTCTGATGCATCCAGCCGGGTGGGAAACTAACTGTGGCCGGCTGGACAGAAATAAACACACAGCAGGGAACTGTGAAGGCTGTAAAGAGAAGACCTGAAGGGACTCAGCTTTAGTCTTTAGGATAAGGCTCACATTTCTACATGAAATCACAGCATGTCTGATGCCCTCATCACATTACCTCGGGGCACATGTGGAAATGGAAAAGACAGGAAAGAGTGGGACACCTTGTCAGGCAAAGAGCACTTAATTTTTTTTTTACATCTGTATTCTGCTATCACTTGTTTTTAGCTACATATTCAAGGACCTTTTGAAACTTTTCAATAGCTGCATTTAAATTTTTTTAATTTTCTGTACCAAGTCTTATAAAGAACTATTAAATTGGCTAGTTTTATTTGAATCCAGAAGTAACCACAAAACACAAGCTACTTTATATTGACTGGATATAGTGGGATCTAGTGTTTTGAGTTTGTGAACAAAATTTCAGAGCTTTGAACTGATCTGGAAATAGGTCCAACCTACTAAATACCTAAACTAAAATGCTAATAAAAATAATATCAAAACTCTTAAGTCAGCAAAAATTTATGTTGCAGCATATGTGTTTGATGGAAGAAAAATGAAAGTTGAATGTAAAATCAAACCAGATATCTCTTGCTTTTAATGGGCTATAAAATTTAATAGATGCCCTTTTAAAGGCAGTCTACTATATCGATCATAACATGAACATTGAGGTGTCCATTTATCCTAGAGTTTAAAAGAAGTTCACATTCACAATTAATTTAGAATCACAGAATATATTTTGTGTTGGAAGGGACTGCCAGAAACCCTCAAGTCCAACTCTTAAGCCAATGGCACCTACAGGGATCACACTCACAATCTTGGCATTATTGGCACCATGCTGCAAACAACACCTTGTTCAAAATCATTGTTTCTGTTTTTTCCAATGAATTATGATGATTTATGTGTAGTACTTTTCTTGGGAAAACTGCTGTTCACTAGAGACTTGGTTGAGCTCAAAAAAGTACATTTAATTTAGAATTGCAAGTTTCACTTGAATAAGATTGATGTAGCCCAACTCCACTAAATATGGACTGAGAGAACAAAATCTATTTTCTTCAAAAGTATTAGAAACACACCAGAGAACATTAGACACAGGACTGTAAACCCTGTCTTGTTGTGACAGATAGTGTTCCCTACGTAAAGAAGGGGAAATACAAAAGTTGTCCAACTGTGCTCACAAGGGCATCCTCAAAACCAGTATATTAACATGTTAGATTGGATGTTCAGTTTAGTATGTTGTTCAGGCAGTAACTGCCTTCAGAAAATGTATCATTTTGCCCCTTGGAAAGAAATGGTCTTGAGCTGAGGTAGCAATTAAAAGCTTGCCTTGAGTAGCCTATTAAGTTTAAGACGTCTTCTCCAAACTTGACATATGAGAGGTTTTATTTGGAAATAGTTCTGCCAGCTGTGGACTCATAATTTCTTTTCAAATAGGTATTGGTCCCTGGTTAATTCAGCTGAGCACAGATCATATTGGCATTTCTACACAAAATGGGCTGTGACAAGCACACTTCCTCTCTATAGAAAACAGGGAAAGCAAGAAAAGATGGAGGAACATAACCTTTTGATGTTTTGGTAAAAAGAAAAAAAATCCATGGGAGAGTGTGCTGTGGTATAAAAGCTAATTTTTGCATTCCTGTTGACTCTGCATGTTCCCATTAATATATTCCTTCATGCTTGGACTCAGCACTGCCCCAGGAGTGTAACTAAAGGTGGAGAATAGCTTGTGTATGTTTTATAGGGTCTTCCCATCACTATGACCTCATCCAATTACCTACCCATGCATTTTCAATAAAAAGTCTTGACAAATATAAGCTGTGCTGTGGTCAAAGTGTCCTCTATTGGTTTTTGCGAGTAGGTGCATTGCAGACAAATTCTATGTATTTTCACAATTCTCAAAGTAAAATTATTGGGCTTTTATTAGGAAGGAGAGAAGAATCTTAGCCTGAGACTGCTGTGAAAATCACTAGATATACCTTCCTAGATGTAAATTACCTTCCATTTTAAGATGATAATTTCTCTGTCTCTTGACTAAGCATCTGCAAAAAACAAAAGATAATGAAATAAAGCATTTACATGGAAAGTCTTAAACCACACTGTATTAAAAGGATATTGCATTTATTTTGACGTATTTGGGGTGATGCTAATAAATTCCAACTCCATTTGCCACAGGACATTGATGTAAAAAACAAGAATATTTTTTTTGGGCTAGAAAGAATTCTATTAAAGATAACTATAAATTTCCGTTTTTTCTTGGAGTTCGTGAGGCAAAAAATACAATCAATGATAGTCATTAACAGCCCCGTAAATACACAGTGCAGAACTAGATGGCTGGAAGTTGTGTTCAAATAGATTCAGAAGATGAGAAATTATGACAGTTCAAAATTTCACAGTTGAATTCAGCCAGTATATCTTGAAAGAGCCTTTGCTTTTGATAAGAAGCACAGCATTAAAGATCTGCTTCAAGCATTTTAGAGGGGATTTTTTAAACATATGAAGTTAAAACCAGATATGCAATACTTCTTTCAGCTGCTCAGCTCTTGGATAAAATAGTGGCATCAGTGCTGAAGAGTAATTTATATCTAAGGACTATTAACAAAAAATGAGGGGGAGGGGGTGTTTAGAAGGCTAACCCTTCTGGTGAGTTAACATGGATCCCAATTTGAGGGAGACATTTCTCTCTATACTAGATCAAATAATAAAAATCTGGATTTACTTTGATTCGTAGCATCTGTCTCAGACACGACTGCTACTAAAGTCCCTGTCTAGACTGATACTTTCTTTTGGAGCTGTAAATTCCTCCTATACATTACACACAATTTTGATGCCCCTCCAGGAAGCTGTTACAGGATTGGAGACCCTGCATGCTTGGGGGCATCCTTAAAAGTCAGGATCCCAACCCTTAGATTCAGCATGCTGTATAGATATCTACCCTATGTCAGAGCAGAGACACTGTCCTCCAAAGAGAACAGTTGCCTGCTGGGCAGGACCAGGATCAGAGGCTGTAAGGTATTCAGCTCAAGGCAGCAGCCTGGAGCCTGGATGTTCAGTGGGTATAGTCTCTTCTAGCCATTTCACCTCACAAATGAAAGAAGCATTGCAGTGTCACTTCATGTCACAAGAAATCAGGATCTATTTGCATATCTCCCCGTTGCAATGAAACTAAGCTGTCTAAAACATTTTTTAAATTTTTTTTTCCCCTGACTATGTAGGTGTTGAATGGCTTCCCAAGTATTTTACATTTATTCAATTAGTCAGATGGATTGTTTTGTTGGTTTGTTTTTCAGTCTAGTATTGTAGCTGGCTGTTTTTCTCAGAGTCTGGCTGCTAGCATCTTTCACTCCAGACTGGTAGTGCTGCTGGTTTAGCCAGGTGCTGGCTGATGCTGCCAACAGAAGTATCTCAGGAATAGCACTATGTTTTTCAGAAGCGTGCTCTTAATTCTGACTTCTGAGAATGTTCCCTTGGAGGCCTTGGCATCACTGCTTGCTCTGTGAATTTGTTGGCCTGGATACAAATTCTCCCATTCTTTCGTCAATGTGATCTGAGAAATAGCATTTTCATTATCCTCCCCTCTCTTATCTCTGTGTAATGACTTGGGTATTGTAGTTATCCCCAGTCAGTTTACAGAACACATGATTGTGGCATTGCTGTGGTGTGATGGCTTTTATGGGTTTCCAGCTGCTAGAGTTTTTGAGGTAAATTGTCAGTAAAAATTGCTGTTTTTCTGTGTTTGTGCTTGATGCTTTATTTCTTTTGCATGTAACAGTATATTCCTACCTAAGTATTACTTTTTCAGACTCTTGACATTTCAAGTATGATATGTAAGTGGACAAATACATTTTTCTAACTTAGGACATCAAAGACTGTTTTAATGAAATAGCTTGGTCTGGGAGTTAATCTCTCCTGTAAATACTGAAACAAATTATGACCTACTTATTTAGAGTAGCTAATGAGCTTTTGGCCTTTTATATTGTATTATCTGCCTATCTCTCTATAATATGGGGTGAACTTTTCAAACACTGATTTGATTTTTTTTCTGTAAAGCAAAAAGCACTTTTGTCTTCTTGACTACTTTCCAACAAAAATAACCAAAAGGAAAAAACCTGTGCAATCTCAAGCTAATTTAATTTGTTTTCTCATGTTCTCTGAAAACCAAGATAAGCTATTTATTGAGACAACTAAGATCTCTCCTGGTCTGTTGAAAGTCTTTAAATGATGCCTAAAAGATGTTTATCTTTTACATATTTAATTTTAATAATACATGGTTGTAGGTTCTAGTACTTTTCCTAACCTTTTCCCCTACATTTTAGCACATTGCACATTGCTTTGTAATTCTTCTCTTCCTATGAAATAGTTCAGATATGGAATAGCAGCTTAAGAACACATTTAAATACTGATGTCACAAATCTAATATTTTATTTCCTCACAGGCATTTCCAATCACACAAATGGAATTGAATCACAATACCCAACAACTTTATGTTTGAATAAAGAAACCCAACACCCTAGTCTTACATTATCCTTCCTGTATTTTCAAAGTGCATGTCACATTTATTACATGAGAAGTCTCTTATATTGTTAAGAACTTTTAAAATATCAGATGGCTCAAATGCACAGTTATGTTCAATGGTTTTAAAAATTTATAAATTTGTCTATGCTCATCTCTGATATGTTGAATTGTGTTAATAATGATCTCAAGTAATTTTTGTCTCAGATGGGAATTGTGGTGATAAATGATGTGATAGGAAAACCACAGAAAAACCCATGACAAAATTAATATAATTTGGATAATGTGCAGTTAATGATGCATTGATCCACACAGTGAGTGATAAAATAACTCCCAACACTAACAAGAAAACCCAAAAACCCAGCACAGAATAGCTTTACAGTCCGTGAATATCATCCATGCCAGGAACTGAATTAATTGGGGGCAGTATGTTGGTGACAGTATTCAATCCACGGTGTGAAACACCATAAAACACAAAGCACTTAAACACAGATTGTAATTCTGGCATTTTCTGGCTCTCAAATTTTCAGAGTTAATTATGAATTTTAATATAGTTTTAATGTGCTTATAAAAATGAGATAGTTATGTTCTAATTATATTCAATTAAATGTTTGGAAATGGGAGAAAATTTGTAGTAACCAAATGCATATTCTAGTTCTCAAAAGATATAATACAATATGTTCTTAATTCAGTGGATCTCATCTAAAGTTCTGGGAAGACTTTCCAAATAGATTTATAGCTAAGAAAATGAGATGAGGTTTCAAGATATTCCAGGTCATTCTTAAAGCTTCATGACTCAGTATTCTTTGCTTCAAAACAATTAAACATCCTTTCAGAAGATACACCAATGCAGCTTTTTTTGATTTTTTGTTTTAAACCATAGCTCACTTTGCAAGCACATTTTCATCTACAAGGATGTTATTAGGTAGGATTTTACTTAACAAGACAAAAAGCACTCTTGTCTGAAAATGTTTACTTTGTGTAAAAATATATTAATATGTGGGGTAATACATCTGAAGAACATAATTACATTCACTTATTGCTTGCTTCTCATTCTAAAATGTGTTTGCTTTTAGATTTTTTCTAAATCCTTAAAGAATTGAATTTCTTTAATCAGTTTGCTCTCCATATTATACTATATTACATTATATTATATTTTAATATGATTTAATTTTTTACAGTGCTATACTGTAGCACTGTACTGTAGGAATAAGGAAGAAAATTTAGAAAATAATCTTTGCAGAATAATATAATATAATATAATATAATATTTCATCCACTATCCTGCTTCTGTGTAAAGAACCGACTAGTCTTTAAATTGTGATTTAAATGGAAGTTCTCTTGCCCTTTTGTAATTTAAAGACTGATTTTATTTATGTGAAGAGATATTCCAGAAGTATACGTTTAGGGTGTCGCTCTGATTCTTGAATGTGTCGCATCATCCAAGAGGGAAAAAGGGACAAAATGAGGATCCACTTATAAGTCCCTCAAAATCCCCTGAATGAGGATGGTGAAGAGATAATGTCTGTGTGGCCAATCCTGGTCCTCTGCTGAAGTTGGAGGTACATTTGAACATACAAAATAAATTTGAATAGAAATTTAACCATGTCCAAGAAAGCTTGATGCAGGTCCAAGTTTGATGTACTACCTGTCAAGTCCTATCCCAGGAAACATTATCTATGCCAGTAGATTGGTATGTAGCATGTCATGACTATCATAACTTCTGTGACAGTGTGGACATTTTGGTGGGGTGGTTTTTTGCTAAGCAGTTTTGAGACACAGGCATAGCCTACAGAAGTGTC
The DNA here is from genome assembly GCA_013397075.1 of Rhabdornis inornatus. NCBI lineage: Eukaryota > Metazoa > Chordata > Aves > Passeriformes > Rhabdornithidae > Rhabdornis > Rhabdornis inornatus. Next base: position 1,292,255 of record VWZS01005568.1, read on the forward strand.
TCCGTTTCAGCCCTGTCAAATGCAAGTAAAACTTCTCAAACATTTTCCTGATATTGTTAAATGTACTTTTTATTTTTTTTCTTGCAACAGTTAAGAATTATTTTAATGTGGAATTATTTTAAATTTGCTACATACATTTTGGATAATAGAACTGCTAGTTGTTCTCCATTTCCTGTGCTACATGAGATGCTAATGGTTGTTCCCATATGCTAGTTAATTTCTTCTTTAGATGACAAGGCATTTTTCAAAAATTATGAGGAAAGTTGTTGATATTTTGTACACAAATTAAATATTTGTATACAGTTTTGGCTTAAAGAATAATTATTCCTTCTGTTAGTATTTTTAAAGAAATACTGCTGTCTGTCAATGCATTAAAATTGATGAATTACATTTTTTACTTTTCTAATTTACAGCAGTTCAGGTATAAAGACAGAATTTTAATGTCTCTTTTTTCCTACTCTCGAATCTACTAGGAGATTAATCTTGTACTTAAGTAATGCTAAGTTATCAATCAGTCATGCTGATAAATGTCAAAGGCAAAGGAACACACTGTGCAGTGACTGAACTCTTGCTCTGAAGAAAAAAGGTATATTTCTATAAGAGAATGAAAAAATGTGTTAATTTTTTGATATTTACTTTAAAAATGGTAGACAGTTAAATTCCATGCTGTGTTGTTGAAAAAGTCTATTTTAAAAAAATGAACTGATTTCGGTTGTGCTCATAGTGTGACAAAGAGGAAAACAGTCTGCTACATAATGAGAGAAGACCATTAAAATAGGAGACTACTAAGAGTGATGACTCAAAGAGGCTGTCAGTGAGATAACAGATGAAGAGGCAGAAGTGTGCAAGGCCAGAGGATAAAATATTTCAAGGTTTCTTTAGCTGCAACACAATCAAAGATGCTGGAAACTTTCATGCCTGCCTTCCACTCCCTTTCCTCATGCTGGTGTGTGCCTGATTAATGTAGCTAACTCAGTGTTTAATGTTTAAAATAAATGTTCCCAGGCACTTGCACTTCCTGTTATCCAGGAGCTAGCGGAAACATTAACTGAATTCCACCCAGAACTAGGAAAGAAGACTCTGAAAAGTATAGTGCTTTCTTGGTACCATTGAGAAAATACTGCTGCCCATACTTCTTTTTTCCCCCTTATCTACTGTGTTTTGTTACTGCTAAAACCTCTCTGAAAGAGAGCTCAAAATAACAGGAAATACTTTCAAGTGTGGAAAGCTTAGGTAATTTTATGATCCCTCTGGACCATATGCTTCAGAAAGTACATCTTCACTGATATTCGCTAATTCCAAACTTTTTTAGTGTGTTCAGGATGTTAGGAACAGCCATCATTGTGTCATTTGAAGTCATCAAATTAATTGCTCTAAGTGATGTTAGAAGCACAGCCCCAGCCTCCTGCCTACCCCCCTTTTCCCTGGCACCCTCCAAGTTCACAAACACACACAGGCAGACAGATCCTGTCAATACCCCCATGGACTCTGTCTGCCTGGCACACCTGCCCAGATCTTGGCTCCTTACCTGCTTCACAGTCCCTGACTCACCAGCTGGTCCAGCTCAAGGCTCGCTGGTAAATTTATCTCTCATGAACTCCACATTCTCAAGTCCTCTGCAAACATGGACCTCCTGCTGACCTACTGCCCTGGCCCAGACCTAAGGGTCCCTTACCTGCCGTGGAGTCCAGCTTAAAGTTTGAGAGGAAGCTCTCTGGACACAAGCCCACACAAAAGTGCACACTCAGCTGTTTTGAGTAAGAGACAAACACTTGTCACCCCCCAACAGCTGGCAGCAGGCACCCAGGCTGTGCCCCATGGTCCTGTGCCAGCAGCCCATGCAGAAACCCTCACTCAACTCACTCACAGAAGTCCTTCCTTCCACAGAAGTCCACACACGCCATTCCAGCCCCTGCAGCTGGAAGTTAAAGACCCCAGCTCATTTCAGTTGGTGTTGCAAAGACCCCACTTGCTGCAGTAGCTGACACCACAGGCCAGGGGTGCCAGACCCCAGTCTGTCTCCAGTACCTGACACCCAGTCCACTCAGAGTCACCTGGGTGTGCATGCAGGGCACACTTACCCTTGGGATAGAGACTGAGATCATGCAGTGAGAGAGTTGAGATAAAAAATAAAGAGATTATGGGACAGATTGGTGATCAGGCTCAGACAAGTGAAGCTGGCCTCTTTAATACTCTTTTCTGTCAACTACCACTCCTAGATTCCCTTCACTTGCACATTGATTCATCGATCAGCATGGTTCCCATCCCCATCTGCAATATTCTTTTCTTTGCCTCCTCATCAGTTGAAGACTCAGGTTGACTGCAGTTTCTTGGTTGCCCATCAATTAGTGCGAATGAACAGGCACATTTCTGCTTATTGTCTTCATTAGGCTAATTGTTCAGGTTTTATATCTCTGTTTGTCTCTCTCCCTAATCATCCCAATTTTGCAAGGTCATTAGTCAGACAATCATACTGAAGAAAAACAAAACCTTCTCACCTCCACACCAATTAGTGTGATTGACTGCATTTATTCTTATAATAACTTATCAATTGTCACTCAGGTTTGCCTCTCTAAGTTCTTGGTTATGGCTCCTTTGACCAGATACCCGTAAAAGAGCAGATATCATCCTTCCACATACCCTTGCAGATTGTTTTAGTAATTAGTAAAATGATTTTACGTATAAATTTTCATTTACTGCAAGTTTTTATAGCAGTGGGTTAGTGATGGCTAAACAGCTCTTCCTTTGGACCTAAAGATGTCCTTTGTTCAGTGCATCTAGTCAGAGTAGACATTTACCCAAAATACTGAAATACAAAAATTATTTGCACCAATTTTGGGTATATATGTATATATATATATAAATATATATATACATATATACATACACACACAATTAATTTGAAATGTTATCAGTGATACGTTGATTATGGGAATACAGGTCACTCTGGCTTGTATTTTCCTTTTTGCCGTGGGATAAGTCTAGAATTATGTTTGTAGAATTTCTCCATATTTATGAAATGTTTCTGAAATCAGGCTGTGCCCAGTGTTTTTAACCATAGTCACTGAAAACTGTAACCTTTACAAGTTTTTACTTCATTTACAAAACAAAGAAACTTTATACTTTTATGCCTTAAACAGCAGTTGCATTGTAGGCTACAAGACTAATGGATGCTAAAGTGCTGTGGAAGACTATTCAGCATCTGTACTGTGAGGTACAAAACTGAAAGCTAACACTGAGCAAGAAGATAAAAAGATTTCTTAGCCTGGTAATGCTAGATTTAGTTCCAGCTTTTGAAGAATGTCAGAAAAAGTGCCATGGTGAAAATGTTGACTGACAATTTAATTATTGATATCTAAAGAATCTCTAAAGAATTAATTTTTTATGTGCAGTTCAAGAAAGTATTTGCAATGAGAAAGGTCTTTATCTTGCTGAGGTAACAAGAGAGACTTGGATAGGATTAAATCACAAATTTAGTTAACGAAAATGGAACAAAACACACCCTCCAGGAAAGAACACTCCCCAAAAACAACCAAAAAACCAAAACCCCAAAGAAATAGACACTAAGAAACAGAAAAACAGAAGTTTAAAAAAAGTTTTAGAGATTTTAGGAGGAAAGACAAATAATCATATACTCCCTGTTCCTCAGAAATCACAGATAAATCATCATTTCCTTTATTCAGACATTCATCTCCTCTCAGTTGAATTTAGCCTGGCTTTTGTCCTGTTCCAAGGGCAGATAAAGTAGACAAAAAGAACAGACACCTCCCATCTTGCTGTGAAGTCTTCCTGCTTTGTACACAGCGCGCATCTTTGTCTGTTCCCATGTTCTGTGTGAGCCTGGGGTGCATTTTTCTGTCCATCTCTTCTCTTGTGCCTTTGCCCGATGTATGCAAAAGCATGATATGATGACTGCTGCATAAAGCATACACAGGAATTGCCTGCTTATATCCAAACAGCCTTACTTACTTGCTGAGTATGATCTGTGTACTCTTTTCTTTTATTTACTCTATTTATGATACTGAAAAATGGAAGCAGAATTCTTTTCCAGAGCAAGAGTATTTGGATAGTAATCTCATTTTCTGTGTCTAAGTGAAAACTAAGACTAAATTCATTGGTCCCAACTACCCCAGAGCCAGATGTTTCAGACCTTGAATTACAGCTTGGAGCAAGTAATTTGCTTATTGGAGTCCTTGACATATGTCACAGCTGGAGTTTCATGATCATCTACTTGATAGAAAAGGAAGCCAGTTTGTTTTTCAGTGGGCAAAAGTTATCTTTACAGCTAAGGATTCTTTGGTTTCATGAAAATCTTCATCTCATGCTACACTTTTTTCTGTTTCGTTTCCATTTAACTAATTAACATAATGAAAGAGACAAGAAATAGAATTTGTGAGCTAAATATGATTAAGTAACACATTGGTAAAATTCTTTGGTGTTATATCCAAACCCAGTTTTTCTCAGCGGATTCCTGTTTGTCTAAAGGAAATGAAGCCTAGAGAAATAAGGTTTTTTTCAGTACTCTTCAGTGAATAATTTAATTTTATCAGGCTTTCATTCTGCCACTCATAACATCACCTTAAAAAATGCCTTCTCTTTTCAGAAAGTTTGGAAAGGTTTAGGTGGGTGGTGGCTTCAATGCAATCTGCCTAAATTAATAAAAACAAAGAAAGAAAAGAAGGTGGTATCTGCTTTAGCTAGTAAAAAACCCACCTATTGTGCTAATATTTTAGAAACAATATTCTATTGAAAGAACTTTCTCTATTATTTTCTGTCTGTGTACAACAGCAGCTAATAAGATTTGTTTGTTTCATTGCTCTGATGTGAGATAAGAGGAAAAAAGCCTGTAGGTAATAATTAGATCTTAAAGGTTGTTTACTTTGACTTTAAAAAGGCTTTGGACATGATGCATCTATGTTGGGAAGTAACAGTCTGGAGGGGAGTAAAACAGAATGAATGAAAAAGTCGGATTAGTGGACTGAAGTTAGTGGCTGGTGCTTTGCCTGGAGGTCAGTAAAAACTGGAGGACCCCTGGAGTGTCTCCTTGGAGTTGACCTGTTTCTCTTCACCTGTATCAGTGACCTGTAGGAGGAAGCAAAAGGCACCCTGGTACATTTTCCAAGTCTAAGGATGACAACAAATGAAGGCAACAGTTGACAAGCCTGGAGGCAGGGCTGCTGTACAGAATGTCCTGGCAGGCTGGAGAAATGGGCCGACAGAGGCATTGTAAAGTTGAAAGAGAGCAACACAGGCCCTCACAGTCGCTTTTTTTGTATGTATATACAGACAAGAAAACGTGATCAGGAGCACAGAGCCAGGCTCTTTGTTTGGGGCAGGAGGTTAGAGCTGCAGAGACCACCCAAAGTTTACCTCATCAGCCTGGATTATCTTATGATTTTACAAGCTCCAAAAACACCTAGTGACACTAGATATCTGGATTCTAGGAAGTTAGCATTTTCAGGCAAATTTGTATGCATGAGCTCTTGAGCTTAATACATGAATTATAGGATATCCATTGTCAACCATAGTTTAGAAGGTTATTTCTGTGGGGTTTTTTATACAGTGATAAATTTCACCTACATTATCACTTTCCCTTCTCTGTCGTGTTCATCACAACAAATCTTAATATGTGTGGGATTTTATATCTATGCTTTTGCACTGTTATATTTTCTTTATATGTCTTATTTTTCCTCTGTTGCCCATTGATATAAATTAAAGTATGAGGAAGGATTTTTTTTATAATTTTAAATAGGAGCCTGTCAGTAGGGGTATTTTAATTAAGTCGGGGTATTTCATGACCAGGTACTTTTGTCCTTTATCTTAAGAAAGGCCAGCTCTTCTCCTTAATGATGACAAAACTATGATTGATTTCTGACAAGAGAAAAAAATATGCATTACTTTTACTGCAAAGAGTTTTCCTTTGAACTAGAAACTTCTTTAATATAGATGAGAGCTGTTCTACTGAGGCTTTAAGATAATAACTTTAATTAGGGCTCATTTGAATTTTTAGTGCCTACAGTTTGAATAAGGATGTAAATTAAAGGAATATTTTTCATATTTTTAAGGGTACAAGTATATGTATGACAAAAAAAGAATGTATTTCCTTTATTTAAAGACAATTTTTCTTTCTTTTTTTAAAAAAAAGTTATTTAGATTAGTTTAAATGATTAAAATGTGTAGGTTTAAGCTTTTTAAAGGTATATTTGTCATACTAACCCTATAAAGCAACATGCCTTCAAAAATTTAAACAGCAAGAAGAAAAAGTTATGCAATACTCAATATTGGTGATGTGGCCTTTAAAACTGATCATAGAATTAGAATAGAATTATGTACAGTTCTGTTTGAGATTCAAGTAAATGGGTTCTTCAGTTCACTGTAAAAGAATTCTATAAGTCTCTGGACATCTTGTCTATTATTCTTTCCTTGAAAAAACATAATGATGCAAATTGGTGAGTAATGGTGTGCAATAGCTTAAGTTTAGTGGGAAAAAAAAAACACCGAGTAATTTAAAATTAAATTTATTAAGTTTCTCAAGTACTGAATTCATCAGCACAGCACTGTTTCCAGAATGTAATGCTTGGAAGCCTTGAAACTTGTTCTGCTTTTTCATGATTGGTATATGCCAATATATTAGTGAATTAGTACTTCAAAGCCTTGCTCAGCCTTGTGTTCTGAGTCCATTCTCGCTCTCCTTTTCTTCCTCATGCCCATCCCTCTCTTTTATTCTCCCTTTCAAGTATGAGCTCATACTTAGTCCTGTGTCAGCTCTTGCAATTGTGTAGTCATGAGATCAACTGGGTGTTCCACCAGTTGGTCTGATGAAAATGAATATTTCTTTCTGGTACTGTCAGAGCTTCAGAGGGAGTATGACCATATAGTTTTAGCATGGCTTACTCCATCCATGGGCACTTTTCCTGGAATAATTAAGTAGGGCAAATGTAATCTTAGAAACAAGGAGTTTCACTGCATCGTTATCAGCATGACACAAGAAGTGCAGGGCTGGTTAAAGAAAGGAGCAACAGAAGAATTATCAAGGTTTTTATTTTGTTTTGTTTTGGCTTTTTTCTCCAAGCCCGATGTTGTTGTCTGTCAGAAAAACAAATGAAATTCACATACACACAAAGGGAAGTGATATTTGATATGCTAGCACAGACTGTAACATATTTTTTACTCTGGGTAAGCATCAGATGTAGATCTTAATATGGATCTTATTAAAGCAGTATAATTTATTTACATAGTCTCATGGTGCAAAAATTTGGCTTTATTTGGGAGGATATTGTCAGTTTACATCAAAGTGTGTTTATTAGAGGAATATATTTCAGGACTGAGGATGTTAATTAATGCTGATGCAGGTAAAGTAACTGCTGTTGACTGCAAAGACGCAATTTTGCATCATCTTTGTAAACAACTGCTGTTCCTGCTGAAAAACTCTCTTATCTCAAAATAGGATATTACAAAAACAAAGAAACAAACAAAAAATCTGATTAACTAACCCTGTCACAAACCCATTTAATTAAATTATAATCCTCTTTATTTTTAATCTAATTCTGTTATGATCTCCCACTTCATTTCTGATGATATTGTCGGTATTTTTCTTTTTCTTTTTCTTTTTCTTTTTCTTTTTCTTTTTCTTTTTCTTTTTCTTTTTCTTTTTCTTTTTCTTTTTCTTTTTCTTTTTCTTTTTCTCTTTTTCTTTTTCTTTTTCTTTTTCTTTTTCTTTTTGTCCATTTCTCTGTACTCCTTCTATTTTTTTTCCCAAATACACAGGATTTTTATGGTGGCTGTTCCATAGCTGGAAAAGTGTCCCAACTGGTTTAATTAGTGTCCAGTAAATTACAACAAAATTTAGCTTTCAATTAGCCATCAGGGTCAAACACTGTCTTCTTGAGCGTGAAGAATAAAAGTTCAATATTTTAATCTCTTTATTAAAAGATTCTCTTAGGTTAGAGAATCAGACAAAAATCATGCTATCAAAGGTGGCAAATTTGCCAAATGTGCCTTTGTAACTAACTCTAAAAGGCTGGGAATATTTTCAACATATTAGGGAATAAAATGAGAGGTGGAGATACCATACTAGAAAACTGCACGATCTGGCATTATTGCAAATGCAAATAATCCTATTTTTTTTCTAGAAAGACCCCTTTGTATATTAAATTTGCTTTCAGTGTATTTTTAAAAAGCTGCTACAAGAAGTGTTTGTTCTGCTCACATCTGGTTGTTAAAACACATCCATTAAGCAAATATTTGATGATAATTAAAGAAGAAATGTCACATTCACTGTCTAATTTCAAAACACATGACTGTTGTATTAGGATGTTCTTCCTCTGGAGCTAGCATCATGAAGGCAAAAGATGATTGTAGCATCCAAAAAAAAACCACAAACCAATTTAACAAAAAACCCCAATCAACTGATCCACCAACCAACCAACCAACCAACCAACAAACCAACAAGCTAAAAGACCCAAAAAGCCTAGAGGTGTATCAGGTATTAATTGCTAGCTGCTCTTNGTTGGTTGGTTTGCTGTTGTGATTTTTTTCCCCAGGCAGGTGTATGGGCATAACAAGTAAAAATCTTCATGTGTGATACTTAGAAAATAGGATTATATTAGAAAATGGAGTGGAGTTTGGTTCACAGTTTTTAAAATCTAATAGCTATGGGCATCCAGTTTCTCCAGACATTACCAGTCATCTTGTCTTTGTTTCTGTGGGAAAACTAATGCAATCATAGGATATGAAAGTGTAGGACTTGTAAAATATTCCTGCTTTGAGTACAATTATAATATGTGCTGAGTTATCCTAGACAGAGAAAAATAACAGTTGAGTAAACCTTTCATTTCTGTTTTGTGAAAAACATGGCAGTATTTTTATCTTCTGAAATGACTGTGAGGTTGAGAGGGAATAGTTATAGCTAGACCTAAAGTAACATTCAGTTAGTAATATATTTTGGCTCCATTGTCACAAATTAGATTTCACAACCAATACAGAGTGTATAAAGAACTGTGAAAGGTAATTTTTATTTTAGGCTTATATAGGATTCTCTTTCTCTTTTTTTTTTTNAGCTAAAAGACCCAAAAAGCCTAGAGGTGTATCAGGTATTAATTGCTAGCTGCTCTTATATAACTGGATTTTGCACCTCTTCCCATACTCAGTGTGTTTATTTTTTTCTATAATATTTTTTTTCATTCTAATATTGCATCCCAGAGCTGTGCTCCTTCCTTCCTTCCTTCNAAGGGGGATATTTAGCCTTTTTTATAATTTTCTATAGAAATCAAAAAATAAAATCATTAAGTTCTTCATATGAAAGAATGGTGGAAGTGAGATATTATACTGTAAACAATTAATCATGTATTACTTACTTTTTTGAAATTTAGTGGAGGACCATGTCTCAGAAAGAGCTTTATATATGACATATTTTGTAACGAAATATAATTTGTAGAATTTGTTGTCATTAAGTTTTAGAAAAAAATGTTCAATGACATTTAAAATTGTTTGAATATTTCTTATAACTTTGTTTCACGCACTATTGTCAGATATAGAAAGATAGATTAAAAACTTCAAAAATTTTTCAGATTTGTGGCAATACCACTTAAAACTAGAATATTATTACATTGTACCAATGTTATTACCATGTACCATTATTACATGTGTACCAAGATCTGAAAGCTTTTTCTGACATCACTGGGTAACATATCCTGCAACAGGTCAATACAAGAAATGCATCTCTTGCTGATCATTTTAGCTCACTGTGATTTCATACTTGTTTTAAGAGTAGAAAGTGTAAGCTGTAGATAAATTTTTTGGCTCTTCCCAATTTTCAGGTTTTTAAGTCTTGGATCTTGTCAGTGAGGTCAGGTACAAAAATTATAAATTCCTGTGCCACAGCAGAATGTGAAATACTATTACAGCTTTTGTTCTTTTTCTTCACCTAACCTTTTTGCTCTTTGAATATTTTATCTGTTTTATTTTTGCACTACAGAGATATTTACTATCAGAGAAAAACTCTGCCTTCAAGTGCATGTAGGAAGTCTCATTCACATCAAAGGATGTTCTTCTCAACTGTGTGGTAACCTCCAGGTCCTCATACTGAAGAAAGAAAATAGTGAAATGTATTTGTTTTAAACAGAGCAAATAGGTATCCTGAGTATCAACTTTGAGCACGCCTTTAAAATATCAGTACAAAAAGGTTTTAATGTATTATAATTTTGCAAATCTTAACAGAAAGTTTCTATCATTTCACATTTAATGGCAGCCTATATAAGATTTAGAATCAAAACAAATTCTTCTTATATCAAAATAAAATTAGTATTTGTACCACAAATTCTACCTGCAGCTATCTGAGACCTTATACATGCTTTGAAAATGACTAATGACAGTATTGGATATTCCTTTATCTGCATTATTAATGGTGACTCACTTTTTCTTCTTTCTGTGACTGCAATATATAGTAATATATACTGTGCAATATTTAGTGATGCATGCAAACTCTATGAAGTTACTCTGTGAAATGGGATTATTTTGATGGAGAGACAGCTGGTAGAAACAAAGAGGCATAAGTAAGCAGAAAAGAATATTATGAGTTTATAGGATTTCTCAATGAGTTTCTGTTATTTCATTGTCCCACTTAGACTGGATTCATTAGCAACAATAAGTACACCAACAATACTTTTAGCCTTCTGCTACCTCAAGCTCTGTTGACAAACCTTAATAAAACAAGTTGGGAGACCATTCTGAAGCTTTAAGGCCAAACTATATTACTTATCCTTGAATTTTCTCTTGGCTATTTGGTGAGATAGCTGCATTAAGCTATATGAATATAATTTTTGGTTTGTGTTCTTTTCCCTTTTCAGAATGCCTAAAATAGGGTGAAAATGGAATCACAGGCTACTTTCATACCAAGAAATGGACAGTAAATATTGAAATCCCTGATGTGTGGCAATTGAGTAAATGTAGTTCAGAGCAAGTGATGTAGAAGTCTGGCAATTCATGAGTAAATTTGAGTTCTATTGACCAGCCAAGTTTAAAGTACATGGAAAGTTGCAGTTATTTGTGCAGTCTGTTGTATCTTATGGCTCACTTGATGACTCACATGACATAGATTGAGGTCTGAGCTAGTGAAAGTAGAGTTTCTACTTCCTGACCCCATCCAATCCTTGCAGAGCTTTTGTTGGTTTTCTAGTTATTAAGCTTGTATTAGCTTCATCTCAGAGGATAAAAGTTCTATTTAGAGGTCATGAGAAACAAAACAACCAAAAGCTATCATGGATTTTTAAGGATGTTTATAAGCTTTCTGTGAAACTGCATGAACTTGGTACTTATGCACATCCTTATTTACAACAGTTCTGTACCCACAGAAAAAATTCTTATGTGTATGGATTTCTCTACAACTGGTTTATTCAATCAGGTCTGAGTCACTGAATTTAAAGTATGCAATATCTTTTTTTCCTGCTGGTCTGAATTAAAATGAACAGAGCTATTACTTTTAAAACTATGAACTGTGTCCTCCATCCTTGTTAGAAAACAAAGCATAATTTAATATTCTTTTGCATGGTAATTTCATCTCAGTCATATATGCTTGCTTTTAAAAAATTATTTCTATCTCTACATCGTTTTTTTTTTTTGTGAGGTTTCTAATTTTTACAATGCTTTAAAAGTAAGGTAAAAATATATTTAGTAGAAAAGATTAAGAAGTCCACTAAAATATTTGACTGAGCTACATAAAATTATTCTGCCAAAAAGAAGATGACTCTCTAAGGAAGAGTATAGCAAATTTTTTTATACATTAATAGCAAGAATTCTTCTCTAATCTAATTCTACCTAATCTTATTATTTTGAAATGTATTACTTGAAAATCTCCCCGTCAATATGTTTATGTATCCTCCTAAGAGTCTTCTATAGCATTACAAATGTATGAGGCTTCCAAAATCAAAAGAGTTTTGGGAAAATTATTATTCAGAAACTAAAATAGGATGCATATGGAAATGTAAAAGGATAGAGGGTATGCAAAAATGAAGCTTCACTTTTAAAGGGAAGGAATGTTAGCCAACCAAAAGGAGATAAAAATGGATTTAAAGTTCCAACCTCTTCTGCAAATCCTCGATTTTCCTCATCTAAATATGAAGGAAAAAACACAGCATAGCTTCATAATCATGGTTAAATCACAGGACACAGTAGACTGCTCATTGATCAATATTAATGTTGAAATTAATATTTTTGTTACGAAGCTAATTGAATCAAAACTTAATGTACAATAGGGCTTAGTGTCTGAATACTAATTTTCTGCCAGTTCTTAATCTTTCTGTACATGTTCATTCAAAACTTCTTAGGAAATGATTGTGAACTGGTACTACCAGGATCATCACTGATTGGTTGTGTATATCAGAATAATTTAAGGAGAATGGACCCCAGATCTGAGACCTCTAAAATCAGGAAGATAATTATTCACTTCTGAGAATGAAGATTTTTTCATCCAAGAAAATACAATGGTGTTTTTCTCTTTAAAAGTCCTTTCTTTGTTTGTTTCTAATTTTTCCTCTGGATATATTTTGGACATTTTGCAGGGTTTCTTGACAGAGAAAACAAAGTAACTTGTATGAACACAGTTAGGCCATGTGCATGGAAATAACCAGTTTATTACTTTTTGTGACATCCATACTTTTTCTCTGCATTATGTACAGACTGAATTGTAACTAACCTTTGGTCTATGACAATAAAGTTATTAGTTAAGAATACAAGTGCTTCACTGTGGTTATTTTGAGAATCTGTTTCAAATGTTTTGAAGCATGCTTTCCTCTGCTGGTATCATCTCCCCCACATTAGAAGAGTTCGTTAAAAAACAGACCAAACAAAACCAAAAATAAACAAAATTACCAAAAAACCCAAACAAAACAAAACAAAACCAAACCAAAAACAAAAACAGGCTAAAAATACCCCAGCCTAAAACAAAACATAAAAACAAAACCAAACCCAAACTCAAACACCAAACCAGACCTTTCTATCTATTTTAGTCCGCTAACCAATGTATAAATGGTAAAAAGGTGGATGTGGACAGTTGAAGACTGAACTACACACTCTGTTTTTCTGGGTGTTTGGAAACTGTGCAGGTCTAATAATATTTTGGAGGGAAGTGTGCACTGTCCCACTGTTTTAAAACCATGTCGGTGTCTCTGGTTTACTTTTTCTCTTAAGAGCCTGTGAAAGTCCTGTTAAATTGATGTTTGTTTCACAGTGTCCTCTTGAAAGGTTGAAACTAGCTTTACTTCTCTACTGGGATCAGTTCTGTGATAAAAGTCCATTAGTCTTTTGTTTCATGCATGTATTGCACATATTTTTTTATTTCTGATAGGAAAATTTAGTCATAGAAGAAATGTTTCCTCTCCTCAGGAGCATGGTAGAAGCACTTTTTCTGACAAATTATATTTTCATATGGATTCTTCTTTTCTGAACAGCTTGACATGAGAAGATTAGGGTATGAAATCTCCTTTATCTCTCATCTCTAAGAAATGTCATTGCTTCTACATGCTAGAAATATTTCCAATATTGCAGTTGCTGTATTTGCCAAGCCTAATGTAAAAAGTATGCCAACAATCCAGAAATTACATCTCTTCGTGAGCAACTTGATTTTTTTCTGTTGCTGTCACTTACGTATTTTGTGTATACATGCTTATATATCTCTATATGTAATCAGGCACAATAATGTTAAGCTTAAAAGAGACCAACAACTCCAATATGTGATGCAGTACAAAGTGCTGCAAACTAGTAGAATATAACAACAAAACTAGAAGATAGACTGAGGAAAGGACTACTGATAGAGTTTCCTCGCATAAGCTCCACCAACATATCTTAACAAAACCAGAACAGAATTTGTAATGTCTTTTATTTCTGACACAATCTCTGTATTCTAATTATTCTCCAAAGTGTTAAATCCTCCCTTCTCTTTCTCACTTCAATTACTTGAAACTGTACTTTTTCACCCTGAACTCCTACTACATTTTTTTCTACTTCACATTCTACCCTACCTCATTCTACCATCACAGATCTTTATCAGTGATCAATATCCTCTCCCAAGATATATCTTTTCCCTCCTAAGGCATTCATCACTCTGCTTTAATCTTCTCCATCTGGTGGGGTTTCTATCCACACATCTATTCAGCAGGCCCATGGAGAGTACCAGCATTTCTTATTTCCTGCATCTTCTTTACTCTGAGCAGCTCTGTGTATGTGGGACGTGGGTGATGAGCGGGACAGCGCCACATTGATGTGTTGTGATGTGCCACTGAGCAAGCTGTTATCATCTTGTCCTTTCCTTTATGTTTCAGCTGGCCCAAGCAGAGCAACATCCATCAAGGCTAGAGACAAAAGATAAAGCATCAGCTCAAAGATTTGTCATTGGACCTGGCCTGCTCAGGGATTAGGTAATGTAGGAGCGTCTTGCTGGCATTCTGTCTCTAGATGGCACAGTACGCACCACGTAACAAGGCTGTGTGGTAAACTGTGTAATAACACATTGTGGGTAATGAACAAATTTCAGCTATGCATTACATTAAAAATATTTTAAGAAATTGCAATGTTCTTTCTTAACTGCATTCTCCTTCTGACAGAGACTTTTGACATTTTAAAATGGTTCATGAGACATTCAAAGCACATCAGAGGTATAGAGAACTCTTTCAACAACTGGATACCTCCAAGGACTTCCAAATTTTTCAAAGTTGCAGTAGAAATTAGATACAAGGCATTGTCAGGACCCATTGATAATTTGTATATTAGTGTTTGGGAAACTCCACTGTATACTTTCTTAAACATATTTCTTCTATACCACACTGCTTTAGTCACATAATTGTGTTTCAAGACATAACATCTGCAAAGTCCAAAGGTTCTCATCAGGCTCTCATCATCATCATCATCATCATCATCATCATCATCATCATCATCATCATCATCATCATCACTAGCCAGTACATATTACCGTAACATATGTATACATACATAAATGTTTCCTTTCACCTACAAGATAATAATCATTAGTGGTTACTCTTAAACTAAAATAATTCTAAACAGGCTAAAAGGAGAGAGAGAAAACACTTTTTAGCCTTTTATTTCTTAAAGTCACTGTTCCTGTGAATTTTGTATTACTGGGTTTACTGTTAGGCTTGTCACCATTTATTTTGATTAAGAAGTGTTATACAGCCTTTTTAAATGAGAAGAAATAAATCCTCCTGTCTTCATCTCTTTCTACCCCACTGTGAGGGGAATGGTGTTGCAAGTTTCATTATATGGAGACAGAAGTTGATTTTTAATAGAGTAGACACTCTCTGCAGAGCTACACTTTACAACTTTTGCTCTATTTTACTTTCCCTTTGGTAAATCTAATTTTAGATGTGAAGCTTCAGGTCAAGAAATAATCATATGGTGACACATAGACTGTATAAATGCACAGTATTTGTCACAAAAATTTATTCGGTTTTTGTACTTAATTTTTTCCCCCTACTGGTCAGATATAAGAGGCTGAATAAAGAGCTGCATGAGTTGAAAAGTAAGAGAAGTGTTGAGTGAAAACAGAAATAGTTGATGCTGTTCATTAAGTTGCATTATTTCAAGTTTAGTTTTCATTTTATTTTCTCCTTTTTTTTCACTTATTTTCCTTTTCCTTTTTCTCATTTTTCCCCCTTTAAACTGCTGCAATAAACTGATACATTTCAAATATGTTTGTCTACCAGGGAAGCTCTTTTTTGCTAGACTATGATTTATATAGTTATTGTCAGCTTGAAGTGCACCTTAAATAAAAAAGTAGTCTTTCGGAGATGACACTCAGAAAATGGATGGTCCTTCAGTATTGTGCACTTATATTTTTTGCACATGGTAGACTCAAAGAAAGAAATTGGGAAATAGCTTGAGGAAACAATCTAGAGGATGATACATACAGACAGAAAGCTAACATGTGAAAATGGGAGTTTGTGGCTATCAGTGATGCATTCAGCATGCCATAAATCACAGATGTTTATGTAACCATTTTGCCCAGAGCATCTCTTATGACATTGAGCACCACTCAGTGTCAACACAGTGTACAACAAGCTTAGAATCTTTAGTGTAGGGGTGGGTGAACTAAACATATTATCTACTTTCGTTCAGCTCAGTTGTTCATGTAGTCCTTGCAGTAGTGCTAAAAAGACCCAAATATTGCCATGGGCAGATGGTGCCTCTGCATCATGGGCTTAACAGTAACACCTTTTGTGCTAGACTGATATGATTACACTGACACTGTGCAATTACTTCAAGAAACCATGCAGAAGTAATCATCAGACAAAATATTTAATATTATTCTAGATTCTGAAGACATGATAACAAAACCTGAATGAGGTAGATGTCACAAAGTTGTTTTTTGTTAATTAGCATCATGGTGATATTATACTAAAAGTGAATACTTGCTTTAATCAGGAAACAGAAATGGTTTGTGACATGATTGAAAGCACACTTTTTTCCTTCTGTGGCTATTGATACTTGTGTTTTCCTCTGTAAAAAATGTGTTTATACTTTCTAATATATGACTAAAGATAACTATCACATAGATTCTGATTTTTTACACCTCACTCAAAATTCCAAAGCTGTTTCAAGCAACAAATTTATTTTAGTTGAGCAATACAGAGATTTTTAAAAACATGACAGTTATCTAGATCCCAGTAAAAATGGTTTGATGTGCTGCTCTTCAGATTTTCTTCATTTTTCATCTATAGGAAAAAATATTAATTCAGAACCTTCTTCAGAATCTGTTACTTATGAAAGTAAAAAGGATGCAGCCTGGTGTCGTACTGTGATTTCTAGTGTTATAATTGGGCCATCATATTTAATATACTTAATGTTTACATATGTTAACAGAACTCATTTTGTGCCTATGTGCAAGAATGTTTGTGGGTATGTGTTTGCCACACTTTCTGAGCTAAAGTTTCAATTTTTATTTCCTCTCCTCTCTCCATTTCTCTATTTCGGTATTAGTTTTGATCTAAGGTGTGGTCTGGGTAGTGAAAATATTTTCCTTGAACTGTCTTGTTTAATAAATAACTATACAGATATGTTCAGTACCTTCGTTTTCACTCACCTGAGAAAATAGGAAATATTTTAACAGGTCTACCTTTAGTAAATCCACTTTTAATATGCTGACATTTTTCATTACATATCATGTGATGTTGTTTTCATAAAAGGATAAACATAATAGTCTGATAGACATTCATATGAGTTAATATAGCTTGATAATATTATTGTTTCTTAACTACCGATCTTGTAATTTTTTTCAGTTCCATCATAGCTATAAGTGCAATATATATCAATATAATGGATTTTAATATTCTTTTATTGTCACTTAGAGCTCTCTTTTTAGTTTTCCCAACAAAAGGCATTCTCGCGGTGTGTTTGCTACTCTGGAATGCAGGATAGCAAATTGTAAAAGCATTATCAAATGCAAAGTGAAATAAAACTCCAAAATGGTCAAAAAACAGCAGGCCAATTTAAGTTATGCTGAAACTTTTGCCAATGGCACTCTCAAATACAATGATGAGATCAGAAGTTGATACAGACAATTTTTTGTCATAGCATATAAAAAGAACTTGTAACTTGTTATAGAATTTCTAAATGTACTTATGGCATTTCATGTAGAGATTTTGGGGGTTTGTTTTGGAGTTGGTTTCTTTTTTTTTTCTTTTTGTTTTATTGGTTTGCTGTTTTGTTTTGGAGTTTTTTATTTGTTTGTGGGGTTTTTTTTAAATAAAACAATAATCTTTTTTGTTTCTCTGTTTGCAATGGACCTAGTTGTTATGAAAACAGCCAGACATCTCCATGATGCACAGTCATGTCAGGCACTGTTTTTTTGCTCTTTAGTCTATGAGTATGATCTAACTCTGAATTTTGATCCAATTTTGAAATAGATCCTGCTTTGAGTAGAGAGTAAGACCAAATAACCTCTAGAGGCAGCTTTCAACCTAAAGCATTTTGTAATTCTATCTCATTTACTTAGTGATGTGCTATTCTTCCTCTTCTTTTTCCTCATTTTCTTCTTTCTCCTCTTCCTTTCCTTATTCCTCTTCCTCTTTCTTGTGATCTTTTTGTACAATCTCAGTCTCTAAAATAAGGCAAGTTCATCTTGCTATCTTTGTTTTCTAGAGAAATTGAGACCTTAGAGACTTTGTCTTTAAAGGCCCCTGAAATTAGTCATTATGGTTTGGAAACTTTACTGATTTAATTTGCACTTTTAGTGCAAAAGTACAGGAGCTTGCATAATTTAGCTTAAAAATAATAAGCCATAATTAGAACAGTCTAGGTTGAAAGGGACATTCAAATTCTTATTAATACCTTTGGATCAAAATTGAGTTCACGCAGCCAGTTCAAGTAATTCTTCCCTATGATTTCTACTCCTTAAATAAACAAGCTTTTAGGCATTTTATGTCTGATTTTTTGTGTGTAAAATGAAGATAATGCAATTTCAGGTTCATAGTGTTATGGACCTGTTGGTATTTTTCTTAAAAATGGGCAATATTTTTAAGGTTATTCTTAAGATCATATAAGGGAAAAAAATAATTTATGTTCAATACTTGGCTAGAATGTTATATATTTTGTAAAACAAGATATGGAAATGATTACAAGAAGAAAACCTAAATAGTTACTATTTCAAATAAGTCTATAAAATACTTCAAAATTCAAAATTTTCAAAAGTACCATATTGAGAGTGGGATTGAAGATGCACTTCAGGAGAAATTAGTTATGATACACAAGACTTTCTAAAAACAGGATCTGTAGGTCATGTAAATTTAGTGTGATAGCACTAAAGTCCACAACGTTACATGATGTAATAGCAGCCTAGACTTATTAATTTATAGCAACAGACTGTAGGTGTGAAACAAACATAAATCTACAATCAGCACTACCAGTAGGATGATGGAAAAGTTAATTTGGTTGGTGTATTTAGCCAGCTATGACACTTTTTTTTGGTATTCTTATCTCCAAGCAACTGGAAAAGGTCACATAGTTCTTTATTAATTCACTTGAGCAGAATTCTGGTCCAGATATACTCAGAACACTTTTTTTCACACAATCATCCTTTCACTTGCAGCTATTCTTTTAGAAAAAAATGCTATTCATAATAAAAATTCTTCATATGTTTCTAGGCGAAAATTTTGTTTTTCCTTACCTTCCCTCTACCTCTTTTAAGCTTTGATAGATTCTGTTATCTATAAACCCTATAAAATGTCTTTGCTGAATATGTATATATGATTACAAGAAGAATTAAATTGCTAGTTCAAATAATAGAAAGATTTTGTTCGTTCAATGCTGCCTTTCTGTACTGTATATTACTTTGTCTTCCTTCCTTTTCTACTTGTGTTTTAGCTACTATTCTATTTCCTGTGCAATTTCTTTTCTCTTTTCTATATTTGTCACTACTACTTAAAGTGCATGTACATAAATATTTTAGTTCAGATCAGAGTTGTGCAAGGGGAGTAGATATCCCAACAATTCCACTTAACTCTCATTGATACCTTTGAGGAGTCATGAAGAGTAGGTTTTTTCAAGATGAAACTGAACAGAAAAATATATTGCAGAAGCTGATAGATAATTAATTAATGGGATCAGACTAAAGATATTATAGTCTCTAAATATATACGTGTTGAGCACTAAGTGTCATCAGTACCATACACTTTATTCCACAAACCTGCTCCACACTTTTATGGAAGCAGACTTAACCTTAGCCTCTTGAGAACAAGTATTCAATAAAAAATAGCTCACCCACCCCCTCACCAGTTTAACTAACTTTTGTCAATTAAACCATGACTATGAGGATAGAGGAAAACTGAGGATTTGAAGAGGTGTGATGAAAAGACTGCCCTGGGTTCTGCCCAGGCAGATATTTCCTTCTAAGGTTGTTATTTATATTCTAGTTTCCTGATTATTTCTCCATGCTGCCTACTTTAGAAATGAGAGAGATTGTTTATTGTCTCTTTCATCCAATTACACATCTGAGGTGTACTTGCTTTTCTTTAGTTTTTTTTATTGTCTTTCTTAGGTGCTGTTGTGGTTGGTCCTGTATCACCTATCAATCATCCCAAGTGTCTATAGAATCAAACTGCTGCTGGTGACATATGTGTGTGTGAGCTTTTACAAAAACTCTACATGGGAAAATTCAAGTATCTCCATGGGAAAAAAAATGTCTGGGCAGGCAGGTTTAAGGTGATAGAAGTCTTGAATAATGGTGACCAGCAGAAAAACTTCAAGGCCTTCTATTTATTTAATAATGAAACATAAATGATGTGTGCCATATTTTAGAGAAATTATTAATTTGCTTACTCTATTAGGAATTGAGGGCATCAATTAAAAGCTCCCTGCTGTCTGTTCACTAAGTGAAGGTGTTTTTTTTTATTTCCAGTCCAGCTCTGAGCGCAATATTGATGTATGTGTCTTCATTTCTTACAGAACAAATAGAAATTTATGGGCAATTGAATCAAATTTCTAAGTGGTTTCACTTTGTAGAGTTCACATATTAGTATGAATTGATTTTTATATTTACTGTAGTCACCATCCAGCAATGAATTATTTGCTGCTAATAATTATTTGTAATTCTTGCTTGCATAGTGTATCCATTTACCAAACAATAGTCAGCAGAAGTTGTTTTCCTTCTGTTTACTGTGCAAACTCATGCTTATCAGGTTATCAGGTATTTTTCTAGAAACGTAATCCTCTTCATCTAATTTCTTTCTTATTGACTAACAGAACATTTTTTCTGTAGTCAAAGTTAAATAAAAAAAAAAATGCTCATCTGTAAGGTTCTGAGAACAGATAGCAAAGTGAATGGGAGCAATGGTTCTGGTTTGTCAGATGTCTCAGGAATAAGCACCCACAACAAGCCGGACTCCACTGCTTTCCTGATAAACCTATGCTCCAGCACAGGGTATTTAGGATACAAACAGCAGTTGGTGACTAAAATTTGGCTTAGTGTGGTGGAAAGGTCAGCAAGTAAACTCAGATATTTTTGTCTTTTAACTTCTTTGAATGAATAACCTTGAGGGATCAAAATCAGTTTGTATAACATCTGGATGGGGACAGCTTGTTCTGACTGAGGTTGCAATTCCAGTCAAAATTAAGATTCTTCTTCATTCAAAATATTTTAAGGCATTTGCTTTATTTGAACTATGAATAAATCTGTTACAGCAGAGCAACATCCCAATGCACGCAAACTCTCAAAGGAGGAATTATTGTAGAAACTGAGTTGAAGACCTCTGATTGATAAAACATAAGGTTTTTCTAGTGCAAGCCCCATTTAGGTCAGGGTAGCATGTCTGCTATTACCATCATGAGCAGAGGCTATCTGCTAGGGGGAGATGACAAAGCTACATGTTGTTTTGTGGAGTGCACAGTTGCCCTTAAGCATATGGTCTTCTGCCAGTGTTTGAGGAAGCTCTGCTGGACAGATAATTAGAAACTTGGTGATAAAATCTCTGCTCTTCAGGCAAAATAATCATAAGAGTGGTGAATTAACACAAGCAGCAGAACATCAAGAAATATTTAATCTTCTAGAACAACCTGCTCTGCTTTAAAGTGAGTGTTAACAGTGAAGTAATATACTCTTTGCCAAGGAAGACTGTAATACTACCATTTCTCATGCCACAGACAGAAATGTGCATGTCTCCTTTGATAAAAGCAATTCTCCACTTACTGGGATAATAATGGTTGTGAAAGTTGGAATCAGCAGTGCTAAGTAGCAAGAGATGTTCCAAGTTTGTTCATGATGCATGTTTTGTAAAATATTTGAGTTTGCTTATTAGATTGACTTCAGAGTCTTAAATCTTAGGCACATATGTTTCTTTCTCATCTTCTTAAAAGATAAGGAGAATAAGAGATAATAAATGTGCAATTGCTTAATGAGTGCTAATGAGTAAATAAGTGTTCCTCTCATCAGTACTGTAATCTTGTTCTAAAGTCCTGTGTGCACCGCTGATAACAGAGGTTACTGTTGCTTTCCAATGAAAAGTGTCTTCAGTTTCTTACTGCGTCATAAGAAGGAAGAAAATATTGTCACAATGTCTGATCATATGAATTATCTACTCTTTGCTGAAGAACAGAAATAAGCAATTTGTGAAGCATTTGCCTTTCTGCAGATTCACTTCTTGCAATTGTAGGCAAATGGAATTCAAAGCACACCATTTGTAATAAGCTGACCACCATTGCATCTCTGGTTGCAGTTTACACCTTTTGTCTGAGCATGTTCTAGTTTAAATGAAAAATCCATGTGCATGTTTTGGTTACACCTGGTCTTGTATATAAGGAACTTGGGTGTTCCCGTGCCATTGGTAAAGTTGCTCCCTAATATTCCTTGAAAGCAAAGAGGAGGAAAATCAGTTTCTCTTAAAAAGCGTGGCTGGAAAAAGTAAAATTTTAAAAGATAGATGTGGGAGGACGTACTGCGAAAGAAAACTTGATAGAATAATGCGAAAGTGAACAGAGAATTATAAGGGAGAATATGTCCTTGCTGCTATACATAGGCATCTCCTCACCCAGTAAGAGATAGTTAACTGCTGAGCAATAGGGAGGACAGCAACTGTCTGTGACTAGAGCTATGACAATAAATGCAATGGAAAACACTTAAGAAAGATGTCAAGTGTTTACTATGCCTTGAATAAATAAGCCCAGTTTTAAATAGCTGCTTGTTAAGTGAATTTTTCCCATTTTATGACTTAAGCAAATTGGTATTCCTTCTGGCAGAGACACGAGAAATACTGAAATTAATTACATGGTTTAAGGCATAGACCTTGTGCCTTTTGTATTGGAGTGTTTTAAGAGCTGGATGTGATACGTTGCCTCAGTTCCTATAAAGAAAATGTAAAAAAACTGAAACATAGGAAAAACTAGAATAAGGATTATAATTTGGATTCACACAGAACACTATTTTCAAAAATTATTTTAATAGGGTAATTATTTAGGAAATCACTACAAAATTGACTCATATGCTGCTTCCACTCGTGTTATATTAAATGAAACAGTTCAACATAAGTGGTCTTGATAAATTCTAAAATGAGCAATGATATCTCTCTATTGGAATATTTTATATTGTTTCTTTCTAGGATGCAAGTTTCTCCTTAAATTTCGTTAAATGCTCTCTGATTTCAGAGATTCCTAGTATAGTCCCTCTTACAGTGCATTTTCCTGAGTGTTTGTTTGCATGTGTAATCTGAATAAAAAATGTGGTATTTAAACTACAGTTTAAAAGGCACACATTAAATTCCCTGAAGGCAAAGGTTGTATAACTGCACAAAAAATGTAGCAAGATCTGTAGATATATTGGTCATCTCGGTGCCTGGGAAGGTGATGAGAGCAATTTCCAGGCACACAAAGGTCAAGGTCATAAGGAGTATGATCTTGGATTCACTAGTGAGGAGTCTTTCTTGCCTGACTTGATACACCTCTGTGACAAAGTGATCATCTTGGGAGAAGAAGGGAAAGCAGGTACTGTCTACCTAGACCTCAGGAAAGTTCTCTATTCTGTCTCCCATGAAAGCCTTACAGAGAAGCTGGTAAGTATGAGCTGCATGATCAGGCTGTGATGGTCAATTGTAAACTTGTTAGCAGGGCTCTGAGTAGTGGTGATCACTGTAACAAAGTCTAGTTGGGAGCCAGCAGTGAACCCCAGGAGCCAATATTGGATCAAACCTTATAAAAATTCTCCATTAATGATACGGATGACAAAGAGGAGTGCACCCTCAGCACCACCTGGACTTCTGTGTCAAGTTCTGGGCTCCCCAGTATGGAGCCATAGGAGGAAGTCCAGTGAATAAGATGATTTGCTTGCACAAGCAATCTTTTAAAGGAAAAGAGTTGGTCTTGTAGGGAACGAAGATCAGACCCAGGCCAGGGAGCTTTATGAAACACTGAGAGAAGGGGCTGGACAGAGTCGGAGGAAGGAGACAGAGTTATTAGCTGAGAATAAGCTGAATTCTTAAGAAACTACTCAGCTACCAAAAATCAGTAACAGAAAATGAACTACTAAGAATTAGAAATACAAAACGAACCAAGCACACAGAATGTGTCTCTGGGAAGTAACTGCTCAGCAGTTCAGGCAGTGCAGCTACTCTCTGCTGTCAATAAATGGCCCATGGGGGCAGAGGCTGCCAGCGCCTCTGGTGCTCAGAGATTCAAATTCTCTGTCTTCTGGTCCCCTCTTTTCAGGAGCCTTACAGACACTGCCTATTGTGTCTTCTTGGAAGCTGGCCTCAAGTCCTGCCTTTGAAAATCTTTGTCTGCCACCCTGCTTGACTGCTGCACGATGGGTGCTCAAGGGATGAGAGCTCCTGGTGAGCAGCTTTGAGCAGGAAGCAATCAGCAGCACTGCCAAACTGCACAGGTGGCACCAGGCTGAAGCCATCACATTTATAAAGAGCTGCACTTGGCAGGAGCAGGTGCTGCGCTGGCGGGGACTCCGTGTCAGATTTAATTTACTGGATGATCTGGCTCAGCAAACATTCAGTATAGATGCTTGCTCCTGCCTAATGTTAAGTAGCTGAGTAAACACGATAGAAGACCTCCACAAGTGTTAAATAGCAGCTGGAAAACACAAGGTCTTGATATGTACTAGTGTACAAGAAGTATTTTTACTTGTTTGACTGCTAATATGCCTAATTTGTATATTATATCAAAGCACTATTGTTTCAAGATTACCCAGGACCTTGAAAATTTCTCAAAGGTCTTTGTATACATTCCCCAAAAGTCAATTTGTAGGGAAAAGTTTAAGCTTCAAAGCCAAGTTTGAACAAGTTCTCCAAAATTTCCATGGTACTACTTTCCAGATTTCTCTTCATCAAAAGCAAAATCTGCTCCCAAGTGTCCTATAAGTTAATTTTTTTTTTAAATGCTGTCTTATTTTTTATGTTACTAAATAATCATCCTTCCTCCAGTTGCATTTTCAGTGAAATAGGCATTGATATGAGAGCTTAAGGGTCAAATACCATTACTAATCATACCAATGCTTGGAAGAGAACTTGAGTATGGTGAAGGGGATACAAAATTATAACAGTTCTGGGTTTAAATAGCAAATTTTGACAGCCCCCTCCTTAATTTCATAATTTCATCTTCTGACACTTATTTGTCATTTTTAAAGAGTGAAATTTACATACGAGTCACCTGTACTGTTAGAAATCATAGATTTGTATTTTAGCTACTGTTGTGTGACAGGAGTATTCCATCTATTATATCAGTATAACAGACTGTCACTATTATAAATTGGGATGTAACAATCCATGTGTGTCAGAAAATTGCAATGAAGATATTTAAAATATATCGTAATGCTAAAAAAAATAGACATTCTTAGAATTTGTGTTACAATCAAAATAGCAATTTTTCCTGTATCTGGCTATTGTAACACTTGTTAATGGGACACCCCTTGAACAGCTGAAGTAGATATTTGGCAGTTCATGTGTGAATGTGTGGACACATTCTCTTCCAATCTCCTCTTGAATAGCAGTAAGAACAACAGGAATAACAAAAATTTAAGCACTCATTTTATAATTTTTGCTACTTTTTTAATGCCTTGAAAAGAATATTTAGAGTGATACAGTTTAATGTTGTGACTATTTTTCAATAATAATGAATGGTTAGGTATCTGCCATCTGCTATGCATGATCAGAAAATTCAGTGTTGTGATTATGGACATGAACAATTGGATGACATTTTTTTCTAGTGTCAATGTGACACTTCATGAAGAGAAAGTTGAGAATCAAGTTGTTATATCATGCTGATATTCTTTGAAATATAATAAATTAGAGTTAAGTTGACTTAAGTGTGACTTTATATTTGTTAAAATAGGTCCTTGTTTCATCATCCTTAACATTAATGTAACTTTTACCTGCAGCAAACCATGTTTGGTCCTACATGGTGGATACACTACAGACCCATTTAACAATTAAGATACTCCCAGTCAAGTATAATTAGCAAAATTATTCTGTTTTACTTCTGTCCCCTTTGTAGTCATGCTTCTGGTGGTCTGTAATAAATGGCTGTTGACATTTCAAAAATCACATTATCAGCTTTTTCTATTTGTATGGAATGATTAGCACAGATTGTATTAAGGAAAAAAGCAAATCTTTAGATGCATTAGTACTTTTACCCACAGCATTAGCAAGTAAAACAGCTCTAAGGCATTAAAAAATCAGTAATTTAATTTATTCTCCAAATCCATGTAATTTTCAGTCATAATTAGGGTTTGGGATTTTTTCACCATTACATAAGGTGCAGATACCTGCTTTGTCAGGAGATTTTTGGTTAACTTTTTATTTAACAACTAAAAACCCCGACGGGGAGGAAGTGAATTTTTGAGCGTGGGGTGGCCAAGTCTCTGGTCCGAATAAGACAGAGGGGGTGATCACCCACCACAGAAGTGCTCTGCATTTTGAGCCAGATATAGGAGAAGGTTGATCAGAAGCAGATCCTTTGGAGGTAGGATGGTGCTTTTAAACAATTCAGTTGTAAAACTGCCCACCCAGCCCTTCCCCTGGGAACGTTGCCTTCACACCAGATGTCAGGATATTCACATACACATGTAGGCATGAGAGTATTCATCCCTTCTGATGGGGCACAACTGCTGGGTACAATTATGCTGACATGAGAGGCAGCTGTCATGTCTTAGGAGGGGCCATACACCATGAAAGACTCCCAAAGTGCTCACAGTCTCACTCCTGAGACCTTCTACCAGAGGTCTGCACATGATCCACAGCGTTGCAACTGATCCAGAGTCTTTTGCAAATGACAGTGTAAAAAAAAATCCTCCAGGGAAGATGCTTGGGTGCACCCACATATATATATATGTATATGTATGTATATTAACCCATTGAATTAAATGTTTTGAAGGCTTTCCCCCACACATGTTGGATCAAGACTGCAACCATCACTTCGACCAACACTTCACTGCTGGGCCCAAGAGTGGTGATATCTTTCTACTCTTATCCTTTTCTTTCTCTTCCTTTCTTTTCCTTATGCATTTTCTAAAGTGTTATTTTTAGTCTTTCCTATTGCTATATTACCATAGAGAACAACCAAAAAAGCTATGTACCTCCTTTCCATTGCAAACAAATTGTTCTAAAATAAAACTACTGTGCTTACAAATTCATGAGAGAATTATAAAACAGGGATTTCTGCCCCTCAACAACTAAATCTGCTTTTATTTTTATTTTCTTTAAAGACAAAACAAATGTAGATGCATTTTTCAGTGATATGAAAACATGCTACTTTTTAGTTTAAACTGCAAACCATTGATATCAGCACAGGCTGGGGCATGAGCAGGTCGAGAGAAGCCCTGCCAAGAAAATCTTAGGAGTGCTGGTGGATGAGAGGCTAGACATGACCCAGCAAAATGGGCTTGCAAGCCCAGAACGCCCAGAAAGCCAAACATGTCCTGGGCTACATCCAAAGCATCAGGGACAGCAGGGAGAGGGAGGGGACTCTGCCCCTCTGCTCTGCTCTGGTGAGACCCCAGCTGCAGTGCTGCATCCAGCTCTGGGGGACCCAACACAAGAACACGTGGACTTGTTTGAGCGAGTTCAGAGAAGGATCTTGGAGAGGATCAGAGGACTGGAGCACCTCTGCTCTGAAGACAGGCTGAGAGAGTTTGGACTGCTCAGCAAAACATCATGCAGTGGAACTGACAGAGGGACTATTTACAGTGACAATGTTATTTATTGTGACATGTGCTTAGAAAAATGAAAAAAACCCCAAACTTCTGGTCTCATATTCAAATAGTTTCTTGTTATGTTCCTTATATGTATTATAGAACACTGCAGTTCCATTAGTTTGTTCTTCTTCTTTCCTTTTTCACATATTTCACTTTTACAGCATGCTGTACAGAAATTGTAGCTTGTTAGAAACATGTTATACAAGAACAACACTAGGAGGTTATTTGTAAACACCTGAAAAACTGAAAATCTTGCTCTGACTAGACAAACACTTACAAACACTCTGAAAGACTTTTTAGAATATAGTTCTGTCCTTGTTTCAGCTGGAATAGAGTCAATTTTCCTCCTAGCTGGTATAGTGCTGTCTTTTGAACTCAGTTGAGACTAATGTTGATAACCCACTGAATGTTTTTGTTGTTGCTAAGTGATGCTTACCCTAAGTAAAGGACTTTTCAATGTTGCATGCTCTACAAGTAAGGAAATGCACAAGAAGCTGAAAGGGAGCATAGCAAGGACAATCAGTCCAAACTGGCAAAAGGGATATTCCATACCACAGAATGATCAACATATAAACTGGGGGGAGTTGCCCAGCAGATGCCAACTGCTGCTGAGGAACAGGCTGAGCATCAGTACACTGACTGAGGGGCACGAGCAATTCCTTGTTTCTCTTGAATTTTATTTCTCTCTCCCTTTTTCATTTTCATTATTCTTGTTTTGTTCTTGTTCTCTTTTATTTCATTTCTATTATTAAACTGTTCTTATCTCAGCCTGTGAGTTTTGCTTACTTTTCTTTCTTTTACAATTCTCCTCCCTGCTATGTCAGAGGGGCGAGTGAGAAGCTGCACGGTGCTAAGTTGCCAGCTGGGGTTAAACCACAAGGGGTTCTCTCTTTATCACACAGCTTAAGAGCCTTAGGGAAACTGACTTGAAGAAAATTGTCAATACTCTGCAGATATTCTTATATACGACTACACAAGCTTCACAGGCATTATGAGAAACTGAATTCTTTTAATGTGATCAGAGGAATAAATAATCAGAGCAGAATCTTGGATTTAGATGTTGGTATGTTTGGTCATATTTTGTTCAAAATTCAAGTCTCTGATACTTGATAATTCATACAGTACTGCTACATGTTATTAAGGCTTGATTAATTTGCTATTAGGCTGTATAGAAAATGATCCTTATGTTTGTATTAGATCACTACTGTAACAGATTCAGTCAATTTTGTGAGGGAACAGAGAGGGGTGGTAACAGAACAAAGCTCTTTTTTGTTTTGAACCTAAAACCTTCTATGAAATCTTTCACCTATACTGCTTCCATAGGCTGTTTCTGCCTTCCTAAAGGAAAGATGTCACAGTAGGTGTAAAATAAAGAGATGCATCCTTTTTCTACTCCTCTCCTTCCTCTTGAACAGCGGAAACTAGAGGGAGAAGCTCTCTTGACTTTCTGAAATGGAAATGTGCTGTTATGTAGAGGCACTGAGTGGCATCCTTTCTTCTTCAGTGCTCTCAGGTGCACTCAGAGGAACTCAGCTGAAAAGACAAAGTTTCAAAGTTCTTATCACTATGAAAAAGGTGTCTTTCAAGGCTTTCCAAAGAATATGACATTATTTAATCTCAGATGTGATTCATTGCTGTAGATTACTTTTGATTTGCTTCTTATAGGTTTCTCAGGACTTCCTAATTATCTGTGTACCTGATTATTTTTGGGGGTGGAAACAATAAATTAATCTCTATGTTTTCCAAAATTGTTTCAAATTAATAAGAAGCTTCCAGACAATCATGATACATACATAGAGATGTATGTATCTGCCTCTCTGAAAAACAAAGGTAGAAATTATTTTCAGTCAAAGAAACAAAGGAAATCTTATGATCCTAATTAATGGCAACTTCAAGTTATAAGTTTTGAATTCTCAGGTTTTGGTCTAAGTTTCATTGAAAGTTCAAAATGAAAGTTTGTTTTTGACTTTAGTTTTAAAAGGTACTTTTACCTTCCTTTTTTATGCATTTCCCAGTGGCAGCGTCCCTCAGAAAATATTCTCACAAAATGCCATTATCTAAAAAATTCCCACCTCTTGTATTGGTCTGTTTCTGTAGTTTTTCTAAAAATAAAAGCAGTTGAAGAAAGCGTTTATAAAAAGGAAAAAGTTACAAATTATTTTACATTGTGAAATTCTTAAGAAATTTTGTTTTAATTTCTTTATTGAGCAAAATATATATAAAAATTATAGCTGTTTTATCAGATATGATTAGTGAAGAACAATTCAGAGTTGTGCCTAACCAGTAACTCAGAAGGGAAGAACTCTCCCTTAAATGATTTCTCACTCATATTTCTTTGTTCCATACAGTAGTCTACCAATTTTTTCATGAGAAGGTCTTAATAAAGGCCAAAGGAAAAGTTTAAGAAAAGTGGGGAATCTGTATCTTAAATGCAAGAGAATTGCTTGCTAATCCTGCAACATACTAGTGATAAATATGAGGAAAAAACTAGGACATATAACGTTAATTTTGTTTAAAGACGGGTTTTTTTTCTTTATTGTAAAGATTATTTTCTATTGAAATGTGAAGATCCAAGAAGCTATAAAATCAGTCCTTTACTTCTTTTTATTAAATTCAGAAACACGGTGAAAAAAAGTAGCAGAAGAATATCCAGTTGTCCTGGTAGGAGCGTGCTATTGTCAAGGGGAAGCACCTTCGTTATAAGCATTAGAAACTCTGGCATGCATGCTGTCAGTGAACATGCAATTTGGGTAGAAAGTATCTGAAAACTACTGTTTTACATTCTTCTTTCCTTTATATTTTCTGTTTTCACATGACCTCTATGCTTATCCAAGATTAATGTCTTGTGTCATTGCTAGAGGATAGTGAGTTCTTATGAGAACCAGACATGGACTGGGATAAACCAATGCCCAGGCTGTTTGTGTTTTACACACAAGACAAAACAGTATCATTGTTCTCTGTTTACCAAATATAGAGCTGTTAAGTACTTACAAGGCAGAACGAGTTGCAATTAAAACCATTTACCAAAATTAGGCTTGTATCAAGTCATGGATTTGTTTTGACATTACTTTTTACATAGGTGTATGTGCAATTTCCTTTCTAATTAGCTGCTATTTTTAAACAGCAAACACTTATGCTAAGAGAGGAAAGCCTTGTTTTCATAAAATCCTTCTGTCAGCAGAGGTGACTTCCTGAATATAATGTACAGAGTAATTTCATGGCCTTTAATAACTGCTCTCATGGAAAATAATTGCATTAACACAGGAAATCCAAAGAAAGTATCCTGATTGTTGAAAAAGGAAGATGACAGATTACTAACCTTGTAACATTGGCAAAGAAGAGCAAATAGGACATGAACCTGAGAAGCCTAGATTTTATTCCTGGTTTGGGTACGTTTTTCTCATTATCTTTTTTTCACTGTTCACTTGTGCAAAATTTAATTTCCTGGAATGATGCAACACTCATTACTTAGAGGAATTTTACAACATTTTTGGTGAGAACTTTTAAATACTAGCCCTGTTGATTACCTCTTTTTCCCATAATGATTAATTAAAAAAAATCTTAATAAATGTCTTCTGTAGCTGAATGTTAATGTGCCTATTTTAGAAAATAATTACTTTATTTCTTTATCTTGATGCATATGTTTAACACCTGGCACTTTTTCATATATTCTAGCAAGGTACATGTAGAATTGTATGTGTTTTGTTTCTATGCAAAATCCTGATGTTATCAGAGTTCATCCAATTAGTGAACTGTAAAATCTCTTTTATGCTGCTGCTTATCTATATTTTTGAAGGCTGCTTTCTGATGATGAGAAACAGCTTGTTTGACACTATTTGTTGTGAACTGTAAATGGTCAGTTGGAAAACAGCCAAGATTTTTTCTCTCATCTCCAGCAACACGTAGAGTACTTGGAGTTCATCAGAATTTGAACTCAACTGTTTGAGCTGTGTTTTTTATTTGCACTTTAAAACACAGTAAATTAACCAAGAAAGAGTGAAGAGATTTTTAAACAAACAAAAATAATATTTATCCAGCTTATTTTTGGTATGGATGGGACTCAACCTTTGATATACCTCATTTTAACCCTGTTTCACTTTGGTTTTTTTCAAATTTAGTTTTCCTTTTTGAATCTGATATCTATGGGACCTATGTATGCTTTTCTCTGCATGACTGTATATCATACTGCATTATTGCATTCAAAAATTAAAAAATAAAGTAGCTGTATGTCTCTTCAGTTTCCCAAATCTGTAGCAATTTCCTTTCATGTTGTAATACTTCTTTTCTTGAAGCAAATAGTTTGCTTTCATATCAATATCAATAAAAGTAGAAGAAAAGAAAGAATGAAGCAAGAATAGAAATTAAATTTAGCATAACATAAGATGTGTATATTGATATTAATATTGCGTTATGACTTTTCAGATTTAGTGCACTAAATTATTCATCTGAAATATATAATTACAGTTTTAGTTTCAAGAAATACCCACTGCCAGTAATATTCAGTACCAAGAATACCATTAGTGTCAGATAATACATTCTTGCGTTGAACATGTGGTTTGCAGTTTACAATGTGAGACTTCAATAGATCAGCTTGCTACTTGTAGCTGTTGCAGAAATTCTGTATGACTTTAAGCAAGCACTGCAACCTTCCCATGACTCCTTCTTTTTCTGCATCCAGTAAAGTACTTTGAAGTGGCAGAGATTATATAAAACTGCTGTGTCTATACTGTCCACAAAAGCTGTAGGAATCTCTAATCTGTAACAAAAATGAATCCACCCAAGTTCTCCCCAAACACTAGAGGGTTAAAAGATGTTTCAAAGTCTGGTAAATTACACCTTAGCCTTCCACTTCCTTGGTATCTCTCAGCTCTGGTTTAAGTATGCCTAAACAAGAGGAAGGTATACAGAAAAATGAGCACTGTCAGAAAGAAAATTTAGAATCAGTATCAGCCTCAGGCAGAAATACTGAATTTAGGACATGATAATTGCCTTTTCCTATTTCTGTTCAAGTAAATATATTCATACATATGCACATACACGTGTTTATAGACGCATAAAATATGAGTTTAGAATGCAAGGATACTTTCAGGAATCTACACCAGTATTGCTCATTATGATCAGATAAACAGCAACTATTATGAAGATTGTAGTAATGTTTAGTAAAATTTTTTACTCTGCTACACTGTTGTGACAGCTACAGCTTTATTTTTGATTTCTTTATGGATTTTCTTGTAGTGCTTTCTGTCACTAAATATGTAAGCTGTGTATTCATAGGTTGGTTTGTCCCCACTGAATTCATATTCCTGGAACATGACTTTTATTTTTAACAAAAGTATGAAGACTTGCCAGGATGCCTCTTTTCAGGGAAAAGGAGAAATTGAAGGATTTCTATTTCCACATAGAGTTAGTAGACCAAATCTTAAAGGGCAAAGAGATTTCTTTGAAAATATGCTTTTTCATACCAGGCCTTTTTCTATGGCCCTTTAGAGAAATCCTACCTCCATAGAATATTAATTGTTAAAATACCACCAACAGGGCAAAAGTGCTTTTAGGCATTGTTTTTTCTGAGTTTAAATATATATGTAATGAATAGAATAAATGTTGTCATAAAGAAACTTGTTTTGTTTACAAGGCTGCATACATATATGTGTTCCAGTTAAGATGCATAGAAAGCTCTTGGAAATATATTCTCTTATCCCCGAAAAATTTTCTTTTTCATTTAATTTAAAGTGTGTGTGCAACTGTATGCACAGATTTCTGTATGTTCGTCATCAACTAGGCCATACAAAAACAAAAATTCCTTTGTGTCCCCCATCCAAATAATTTTGGTCAAACAGGCAAATCAGATGCACATTTTGGCTATCTCAATTTACATTATTTTTCTGTGAATTTACTTTGGATAAATAAGAGAAGCCTGTTTCTAAATGCATTCAAATATGGGAACTGAAGTGCAAATCTGTAGTCCCACTTTACATCATATGTATGAACAAGACTTGTAACAGAAGTAGCCAAAGAACCAAGTGTTAATGTTTCAGTGAATTAGTTTTTAAATTCCTATGAACCAAATGGGAAAGGCAAGCCTACATCAACTTTCTCAGTTCTGCAGTGTCAAATTACAAAACCTTTCAAGTCTTCATTGTCCTACTTCGCTTCATACAGTGAAGTTCCAGTGCCAAACACTCTTTAATATCCTGTTTAAAAAAAAATAGTTAAAATTGCTAGATCTTGGAATGCCTTTAGGAAACATAAGGTTGTTTTGGACTATACTGGAAAATTTTAGTTATTGACAAGGGCTGTGTCATTTCTCACTTTGATATATGAAAACAAAGTTATAATAGAAGTTCTAAAGAGGTTTTCCTATCCTGTTCATTGTTATTTGCCTTGAAACAATTATATACCAACGTGACTTGTCTATGAGAATTACACCTTTCCTATCAAAAATGAAATTTTTTCCTTCCTGACTGAAAGCCAGATGTGCTCATAAAAATCTCTTTAAAAGTTACAGTTAACTGCCAGCAGCCATGAAATAACTCACAACCCTTTCAACAAAAATGTTAAAATGTATTTCTCTTCTAATTTGAAGAAAGAATTATGTATAATTCTCTCTATTTTGCATGTAACCTAAGAAAGAATAAGTGATTCTGCATGAGTGTTTCCTGTCACAGTGATGTACCTAGGGGCTAAATTCACCAACTTAGAAGCAGTTGCAGACTGATGGCCTGTTTAATCGCTCATACTAAATAGCCAGGTTTATAGCACAGATGTAAGAGATTTCCATCAGAGAAATATATACAGAAGCTTTAGAAGAGTTTGTAAACAGTCACTATCAATTACTGAAAGCTCTTGGCTGATATGGAGGTGCCATATCTACTTGAGGTGAGAGAATAAGGTTGAGCAGCTTTTATATGACATGCACAAAAGGCTGCATAGAGGACTTTGTCTGTGTTTATGAGAACCTGAAGTGTTGCTCAGTGTGTACTTTACATCTTAGCACTTCATTTTTCAGAGTTGTTTGGAGTTAGAGAGGAGGTAATAATCTGCTGTTAATAATCCGGAAAAATAATATCAAAGGAGAAGTCAGGGAAAGTTAAGCTTCCCTTTGAGACCACAGACATGAGAATTCCCAAACTCATAGATTTACAGCCGTTCATTTCTTTTCCTAATTATTTGCTTATTATGCTTGTCCAAATCTTTGAAAAACTCCATGAAAAAACTTCATTATTTTTACTAAGTATCTTACACAATTTTATTTTCTTCTTTGGTTCAAATGCATAAGACAGCTATTTTTCCACATTATTAAAGAAGCCATGTCTAATGAAGTCTGCTGGTGTATGTATACATTGCACAGGCTTTTAACAGATCTAAGAACTCCTGTGAAGTTCAGCATTCCTCAGCACCTGGATAACACAATGACAACCTGGTTTGCATATTGTTCACCACTGATACAGGTAAAAACCTGTGGTGGATTGACCCTGGCTGGACATCTCACAGTGGCCCTCACCACGGGATGCAGGAGAATCTATGCTCTGGCACCTGCAGCACCTCTTCCTTCTCCTCTTCACTGACCTTTGTATCTGTTGTTTCTCTCACATATTCTCACTCCTCTTTTTCTGCAATGCCTGGTGTGTGGGTCTTTCCCTTTTAACTACGTTATCCTGGAGGTGCCACCACTGTCGCCAATGATCTTAGCCTTGGCCAGTAGTGAATCTGTCTTGGATTGGCTGACATTGGATCCATCAGACATGGGAGAAGCTTCTGGCAGTTTCTCAGAGAGGGCACCTTGTAGCCATCCCTGCTACTAAAACCTTGCTATACGACCCAATAAAAAAGTAAAATATTTACAAGAAAATTTTAGAAAATGATTAGGCTGCACATGCAACTGGGATGATATGGGATAACTGCACATATTTTGTGTCATCTTGTGAAAGAAATAATTTAATCATCAGTGTGTTTGAAAAGTGCACTTGAAAAGTGCTTGTTGCACAAGGAAAAAAGAAATCTGAGTATCTTTGCCCAAGTTAAAAGTGTTATGAATGTTCCTATGTAAAATGGGTTCTTCTATACGTATTATTTTATATAAGATACATTTGCTAACAATTTCTTTTCTTTCTATGCGTAGAAATATAGAGCACTTTTTGTTTTGTCACCTAAACTTCCAAGTGTTCTCTGGTATTATCCACCCCGTGCTTTCAAAATAATCTATGTTTGCTAGGCACAGATATATATTATCTTGATATCTTTCCTTAACTTGTGCTGTTGTACCTCTTCTGACGTATTTCTCACCTGCCTCCCTTTGGGACTTTTAGGTCATGATATGCATGACAGTTCAAACTGGTTTTATTTGTGTATTTCAGTGAATGCAGACTCTGTCTTATGTCTGGAGTAATTTTGAGAAAAAATTTCCTTTTAGGGTAATATAAGATAACTTATATAAGATAACTGGTCCAAGTCTTTGATTTGTGTGAAGTGGCTTTGGTGATCTATGGTGTTTAAATTGTCCACTCTTTTTTTGTTTGTTTTATTCTTATAACTAGTTAAGAATGCTGAGAATTTCTGAAATTATTTATAATGTATTTCCTAGCACATTCCTCTTCTATTCAGTCGACTTTCTAGATATACATAGAAACAAAACTCACTAGTGTGTAGTCTTTATTGGCAATTTCTGCTATTTTAGCATCCCAGATAAACTACTAATTTTAATTGGAATTTGTTTTTCTTTCTTATGATTAGTGATGATGCAGTTATGAGTGGAATTCCAGAGGCTTGTGCTTCTTCTGGTTCCTCTTATACAAACCAAACAGAACTGGAGAAAAGAAAAACAACTGTGCTTACTTCATACCTCAGTTATTAATATTAAGAAGGCTTAAAAAATATGTTTAGCAGTTTTGAGTTTTGTTTGGCCAAATAATTTAATCACAGAACTAATTATCATGTCTAATGTCATAAGAACTTGCACAAATCTTGCAGTCTTATAAAGGTATTTTGCATTACTTCATGCAAATTATTTTTGTTGGCAGCTTATTAATTTATTTCAAGATGATTAATTGCTAGATGTATTAACACTCCAGTTAGATCTCTGTTGCTGATGTGGAGATCTAGCTGCATACTTTTTCTTAATGATATAACAATATATAGAGTCTTAAAATGACAATTCCAATTTTCTGTTAATTTGATTCTGGTGTATTTAGGAATTGTCATGTGATAAGCATGACCAAGGATAATAATTTAATTTTTTCTTATGTACACAGTTCTGTTTCTAAGCTGGGAAAGTTCAAAATCTATTAAAGATCAGAAAAAAAGAGATTTTAAGAACTGTGTCTGCTTTGTCAGTTATCTCCATGGGTCATCAATTCCTTTACTGAAATATCTCTTTTCTTATAGGTAGAAACATGAGTATTCAATGGGAGTTTTGGGTGTATTTCTATCTTTGTGTCTTGAAGTGTGTGTAATCAAGATCAGATGCACTGTCTCAAGCTTCTCAGAGTTATGGCTTGGCTAACAATCCTCACTTTTTCTAGAGCCGTTTAACTGCTGTGCAAATCAAATAATCATATTTCAAAATAGTTTTATTTACTTCTGCCCAGTTACTAAGGACAGTATTTATTTAATTTGTCTGCTTTGTTTATAACTATTAGCTATAGAAAGCATGAGTGAATAACTTTCTCAAGGTGACAATGGAAGAAGTGCTTGTCTTTGACACTTGTCGAAAAAATACTTAGAAGATACTTGTAGAATAAAAATACTTGTAGAAAAAATACTTAGAGGCTAAAAAAAAATTACCTCAGTTGAAAAAAAAGCTCAAAACAATAAGATAATTTACTATCTTACAAGAATTCCCTGTGAAATATCTACAGCTTTCAATGTATCTAGTCCATAAGTATTAATTTGTTGTTAAGCACATCTTATGACATGCATTTGAATAGAAACTGCTCTAGCACCTTTTAGATGGTGGAGATTTGCCTCCCTCCCACCCACAGACAACCAGAGTGCAAGTAAAGGTTCTTCTTGTTCTGGGGTGTATTTCATGCTGCCATGTACCCCCCCTCAGGGTGCTCCTGATGTTGGTAAATTGCCACTGCAGTGCAGCAAAGAAGCACCACTCAGAAGAATTTTACTGATATTATTGAGTTCAGGGGAAACAGACTCTAGTATCCTCTAATATCTAATATCCTCATGATGAGCACCACTTTTGGAAAAATATGCATGTTCTATTGACACTTCTTCTTTGGAGGTATAAAATCACAGCACACTAATAAATCAGATTGTTTCTGGCAATGCAAATATTACATCAATGAAAAAGACAGCAGGATTGAATTTCTAAACCTTTCTGTTCATCCAAGGGGAAAAAAATTTCCTTATGCAACCCTTTTAGTGATGACCTATTTTAGTTCCATGTTGCCTGCTTTACAATGTCTGTTTTTCAAGGAGTTGCTCTACAGAGACAGCTTGCTTTTTAATAGATGATCTGATGGTGTTTCTGTGAAAGCACTTCTGCTAGAAATACTTTTTTGCTCGCAGTTCAGGGAAAGCTGGCACAAAATACCCTGACTTCATTCTAAATCTGATTTCACACTCTCCAGTTCCTATTCATTGTTTTTCTTATTAACTTTAGATAAGATAAAAACACAAGCTGGAGGCACAGTATTTTCCCCAAGATTCTTCCCTATGGATGTAATTTACTAAGTTCAATAAAAGCCAAGTGTGAGAAAAAAATTATCGTATGCCTTTCTGTTATCAGGTCATCAGAAGTTTCTTGGAATTTAGCTTTTCCCCACTGTATACTCCAGATACTTTTTTCAAAATTTCTCTTTTCTCTCTGTGATGCAGAATGGGTTTGAACAGAACAGGGAAACTGCAGAGATGGACCTGAAAGTTTCCCTTAAGGGATGTTGACATCAGGTGGTAAGACCAAGTGTGTTCCAGTGTTGCCAAGGAACAGTTTATTTCCTTGTGCAGGAGGTTGATGCATGTATTTCACAGAGAAGGGAGAATTTCACTGCTCTACACAGGGTGCTGTGGGAAAATTGGCACACTGTGAATTCACTCTGTGTGATCATTAAGGCAGGTCTCTGTTTTGCAGCATTTCTCTTCTCCAAAGGAGCAGTCTCTCAGGAACACATA
This sequence comes from Rhabdornis inornatus, assembly GCA_013397075.1. Taxonomy (NCBI): domain Eukaryota; kingdom Metazoa; phylum Chordata; class Aves; order Passeriformes; family Rhabdornithidae; genus Rhabdornis; species Rhabdornis inornatus. The sequence continues at coordinate 1,331,064 of VWZS01005568.1, forward strand.
CAGCCAATTTCAGCAACCTCTTTGTACTTCTGTTCCTTTTTGCCTTGCTCATACTGACAAATTTTTTGTAAGCTTTCTCCCAGTGACAGTCTGGAAGCATGATTAGAAAGTTCTTGCTTAGGCTCATGTGTTGGACTGGTGTAACTCAAAGACCATCCTGTTCCTCATTTTCTCATCCTCAAAAGTAAATCTAGGCCATTTCAAACACAGCATGCAAGAAGTACCTTCATGAAAGTGTATTTGAAAATTCAGAAAAAAAAATCCCAAAACAACCTTAGATGTCACATGTAGCTTACTATCTGGATAAAAGTTTCTATTTGTGTTAATCTCACAGTATCTATGTGGCTATCTTTAAAAAAATCCCTGCTGTCATGTGCATGTCCCTCTTTATCAAGACCATCTTTTCTACCTTACAGAAAGTAATGGAGACTCATGAGGAGCTTCTTTGCAGTAGTTAAGATTTTCTATTTCAGAGCCTCAGGTAGTCTCAACACAATTGTACCGAATACAGGAGGAACAAAAGGGTTTTTGTTTGCTTTCTTTCCTTTTGGAGAGTACCAGTTGTTCTTTTCTAACATGGTCTTTTTTGTGCCTGTCAGTATCTTAACAAAATATACACTTTCTTTAGGAGGATTTTTGTTCAAAAGGTGCAAAATTCTTTGCAGGAGTAATTTGTTTATTTATACCAAGCACTTAGTTTAATGCTGCTTGTATACTCAAATATGATGAAAATATTAGCTTTGCCTGTTCCTTATTTTATTAGATAGCTATTTCAATTTTCCCTTTTTTTTTTTGTTATTTACAGTTTTATTATTCTTGCAGCATTTATTTTCCTGGGTATTAGCTGCCATTAGCACTTTTGTGCTGGCAGCCAAAATCTAGTGGATTAGGGGAACAGAGAAGTGGAGAAAACCTTCTGAAGAAGTCTTCAGCAACCAAATTGTAAGTAGTTTTCATAAACTGAACAACTTTACAATTAGAAATAGGCTTTTAAACTCATTATTTTTGATGGGAACCTGACGCAAAAACTCCCATGTCTGTTATTAAACCAAATTTACCAATGCCCATTCACTCCAATCTTGCCTTCAAGTTTAGACAAGTGTTAAATACTGTTGCCTGAAAAGGAATAATCATACCTCTTTTAAAAAGCTCTGTTTATCTCCATGTGACAACTGTAGCTGTGTGTGAGGTAGTCTGATGCCAGTGACCCGTACCAATTGCCTCTTTCAGAGAGGGCTACCAGCATGACCACAAGACACAGCTCTGCAGCTTCTAGTACTGTACAAGCCTATACAGAAGTATCTACAAGCAGAATTTCTGTCATTTTCAGCTGTCAGCATCTCTGATCCCTGACTGCAAGTCCATTGCTGACTAGAGGTTCCCTGCCTCATGGCAGCACAAGAATCCATGCAAACCTTGCTTGCTCCCTTGTGCTCAATGGCCTCATTAACTCTCACACCTCATCAAAAGAAGCCAGAGCAAGTAAGGAGGAAGAAGGGGTCAGTGGGAAAGGTTTATTTGGCCTCATTGCCAGTTTATGCCAGGTTAAATTGACTGTGAAACTATGACAGTAAGACTGAAATCAACTGAGACAGTAAGCAGGTCTGATAACAATCTGTTGCCTTCTTTTTTTTTTTCGTTGAGCAGTAGTGGTGAGGGTAGGGCATTGCAACCTCCTAAACAAGAAATATGTGTTTGTTATTCTCCTTTGGTTTTTCCAGGTAGAAAAATGAGATATTAAGTAATTTATTTGTATTTGATTTTACCTGACAGCTCACTGTTTTCTTCTGCTTAGCCAGAAGTGAAAATAAATAGCACAAAATCTTGCCATATTTTAAGCCAGTTTTTTTTATATTCTATTGCTAGGGATTTCAATCCCAGATAAGCCTAATATCAGCAAAATTTAATCTGGATCTGGTAAATAGGACTGAAATTATTTGGAAAAAATATCTAGTTTCTTTTATGATATTAGGTAGTCGTTTTTTCTCTTTTGTTTGTGTTTTCATTAAATAAAAATGAAAAAGTAAGGCATTTGAGTCTGACCTGTGTAAAAGCTGACTGAAATGTTTTCCTTATTATTTTTTTCAGCCTATGAGTTCTGAAAAATAGTAAAATATACAGTAAGGAGAAGGAAGTGGAAAGGGTCTGAGTGGTACTGGTCTGACACTTCTATTGCACGCTGTGCAAGATGCTGGCACTGTTCTTTCCTTGCCTTAGATTTTTCACCAATGCATGTTTTAACGTCACTTCAAGAATCACTGGCAAAGGAATCAGCGAAAGCAAGTTTAATATAAAAGTGATTGCATGACAAATTTTACTGGCAAGGTTCATTCTATTACTTACTAGATGATTAAGGCGCACCAAGGAAAGCAAATGAAGAACCAAAATCAATGAATTCAAACTGAAATAAACCCCAAATTGTCTATGTGGAGGCTGTGAGGGTGAGGAGGGAAGAGAAAAGGATAGGAAAGGGTAAGGAGAAAAAATAATACAGAAGACCCCCCTGTTGAGTCACAAGGTTCAGAGCAGAGCGTTGTGCTAAACTCAGCCTGGACTTCATTAAAAGTTTATGCCTAAAGACCCAACAGCACTTAACTTAAACTTAACAGCACTTAAACTTAACAGTACTTAAGTGATAACTGAAGCTAAACAGTTTAGCAAAAGATTCATATAGAATTTATTTTGTCATGGTAGCAACTCATTTACAGGCCTGACTTACTAAAATTGTGAAGAATGTAGGAAAACAACACTCATGGCACATTTGCTCTAACATATTCACACTTGCATGCACACGGACAGAAGGAGTCTGTATGGGACACACACACACACACCCACACACACCTGTGAAAAAGTTCCCCTTGAATTCAGGGTAGTTCTCACTTCAGATGTCTTTGTGGCTTTTCAGTGGGTGAAGGGTGGAGCCTTGAGGAGTTGGGAATATCAGCCCAAGATCCATGGAGGTCATTTGGTGATTCTCTGAGTACAGCCAGCTTGAGAGTTTGCTGGCTCTGAGAGGCCCCACTCAGAGGGAGAATGCTGTTTGCAGCCTGCTGTGGTCCAGGAGAGCTGCAAGGGTTTCACTGTTTACAGAGTTGCTAGACAGTTGCTTTATTCATAGCAATTTTCGATCCTGGCCACAGTCCAAGTCACTAACTTTCTCTGAAGGTTTGATAATAAAAATACTATTCCACTTGATTTGTTATTCAGGCAAGAAAAATAAGGCTGTTCATTAAAAACCAGGAGGTTGTTAGACAGCACTAGTATCTGGGAGCAGGCAGTTTTTCTGCTAAGATCAAGAGAAGCTTAGCCCAGGTGCTGTTCATCTAGGCTGAAGCCTAACAAGCATCTCTCAGATTATAATGTGGCCTGAGGTGGTGGTTGCTGGTGGTGGTGGTAGAATGCACCACCACAAGCTTCCTACCCATTATCTCATGATATTAAGAATTTTTTCATCAGTTGGTCATTCAGGATTGCCCTTCCAAAGAGATGCAGTTCTGAAGTTCTGAATCTCGCAACTTATGAAATGTGAAAAACCGTAGTTAGGAAAACTTCATGTGGAAACTTCATAGAATATGCTGAATTAGAAGACACCCATCAGGATCATTGAGTCCAAGTCTTAGTGCTGTGCAGGACACCCCAAGAGTCACACCATGTGCCTGAGAGCATTGTCTAAATGCTTTTTGAACTCTGTCAGGCTGATATTGTGACTTCCCTGAGGAGCCTGTTCCAGAGCCCAACCACCATCTGGGTGAGAAACGTTTTCCTGATATCCAGCCTAAATTTCCTCTGACTCAGCTACATGCTCTTTCCTCATGTCCTGTCACTGGTCACAAGAGAGGAGAGATCAGTACATGTCCCTCTGCTTCTCCTTGTGAGATTATTGAAGACACCTCACTGTCTGACAAAGAATTTAAAAACAATTCCTTATCAAGTACTTAAGACACTGCTTGCCGCAACAAACAAGCTTGTGAAATGCTATAGTTGCCTTGATTTTGCAAGGGAAATAAAATACATTTTATAATTATGACCAGAGATAAACTTGCCACTACCATGAAAAGGCTGTTCATTTGTTTCAATCCCCTATCAAAATAATGGCTAATGTAAGTCTATTTATTTGCTTCATGTTGGAAGGAAGATTGAATTACAGAACTGAAAAGCGCATTGTGAGAGGTTTTTAAGCTTACTGTAAAATATTCTTTCTCAACTGAAAAACAAAACCGAAAGGACTTTATAGAGCATTTCTCGCCTCTTTTTCACAAGGTAAAAGACCTTAAGAACTTTGTGTTGGTATTTTCCATTAAGATGACAATCGATATAATTTGCTTGTTTAGCAAGACACAAGGCAAGACAGAAGATTGCTATTTCCCATAGCATACAAGAGCATCAGTAAGATTGTGATAATTGCTATGAGATAAAGTGAGACTAGTGGATTGTGTAAATTGGATGGATTAATTTAAAGTACTTAGGAATGACAGATTTTCTGATTATTTGGATTGTTCTCTAATTTATTTTTGTCCATTGTGCCTTCATGCAAAATCTGTTATGCTGGTGTGCATTTTGACCTTCTTGCTACCGCCTTGGTAGTTTCTTCAGTGTACTTGCTTGATTATAATAAAGTTATACAGCTATGCCATAGATTAATATACCAAATCATTAGCACATAGCCTTGGACACTAGGTTGTCTTTTTATCATACTACAGATTTCATTACAGAATGCCAGTATGTGTAAGGCTTTCAACAAAAAGAATATAGAGATTGATGATGAAATGTAATGCAACCATAATTATCATCATCATCATCATCATCTTCATCTTTGCTGTCTTTATAATATTTTACAGTATGCAGGCTGTTCAGAAATTATAGGACAAAAAATACCTGTCTTTAAAGAACAATAAACTTCAAGATACTCCTTTGTAAGTTTTCCTGACTAGGTAAATAACATAACTTCCTGTGTGTAATTTGTTTAGGATTTAATTTCAAGATCAAATGAAAATTTACCAGCGTTGTCGGAAAAAATATACATAGATATATGCATGGTTATAGTAAAAAAAGCCCAAACTGACAGATGAGTTTGAGCTACTGGACTCCCACCCACAGTCTGCAAATGAATGTCCACAGTACTGTGCCAGCATATCTTCTCATGACCCTGGAGTTATCCAGATATGAAGAAATAAATTCATCTGAGTTTATGTTTTGAACATTCTTATTTGAGACTAGTGTTTTGATACTATGTGATCTAGATTGTTTGTATGAGAAGCTTTTGAACAGCACTTGCACCTAAAAAAAAGTAGCTTAAGTGACAAAATACTTTCCTGGTGATGTGTGCAATATCTAAAGAAAGCTCTATCAGAATAGAACTCATAAACTTTTAAAATAACAGTTTGACATGCAGGATATATGCACAGAATGAAGATTTTTGACAAGTTTTATAGTTTTGCAAAAGCAGCAGTCACCCTGCTGTATTTAGGGCCAAATTCACAGATGAAAGTTTCTCATTGCATGTAACACCTTAGAATCATAGAATCATAGAAAAGTTGGGGTTGAAGGAACTTTTAAGGATTTTGGTGAGGATACCTCTTGATGTGTCATGGAGGCACAGTATGCAGTTCCAGACTCTATTAAGGCTCCTGAGGGTAGCATATGCTAACTTGCTAGACAAAACTGTTCCTTTTCAGAAATGTCAAAATTTCTCTTCCATCCAGGAGAGCTCCATAGCAACATTTTAACTTTTCTTTACTTACATGTACATGCATATACAATCACTTTGACATTATTCCTTTCTTTCTTTTGAAGCTCTTTGGACACATGTTCCTTATATATCAGAACCTGGTAAACTTACTTTTTGTTGTCTATGTGCTTTTATATGGAAATCTTGTTAAACTGTTAGACTCATATTTGCAGGTGTTTTGACTGTATTTTTCTTTTTTTTCTCCACTGTAAGTATAAGTGTAGGAAGGGATGATAGCTGGTTCAGCTTTAGTTTTTTCTACTTTTGTTCTCCTTTTTATTTGGAAAAAAGAAAGCCATGTGTCTGTGGTGTGAACTGAATAGAACTAGATCCTATTGTGTTATCCATCTTTCAGCCTCTTCATATATTGTTTCATTCACCACAGTTATGAAAACTATATTATTATAATATGTTACCATTTCAAAGTGTTGGTATATTGTGAGATAGAGGTAAAAAAATCAATGTAACATGATTATTTGAAATAAAGTTAGAAGAACCTTTAATTTTTAACAGAAATAAAATTATTTTGTTTGCCACAACTTGCCAAAGGCAAAGTAACCATGAGTTGAGATGACACATTAAAAGCTGTGACATTGCAGTGTAATTGTGTATGACTTTTTAATGATAAAGATTTTTTCTCTTTGCTCTAAGCCCACTTTTTTTCTCTAGCCTGTTCTGTTGATCTAATGTTGCATGTGTCTCACCACTCAAGAAACTGATTTTGTCACTGCAGCCTCACATGGTTGTTATGGGAAGCCCAGTTCTAAACTTAGTGATTTTTTTTTGTTAGTGGTATGTCACATCCAGGACCATTAGAGTTTTGCAGTAGCTTGATCTTTTTGTATAAAGAGAAGTAAGTAGGAAATAAGATATACCTGGTCTGGGTTTTTTTGTTGGTATTTTTGTTTTAAATAGTGTCGCTTATTGCAATACCTCATTAGCAATCTGTGTTCTCACCTGCCACAGTATGTTCTCTACTGGAGCATTTGAAAATGAAAGCTGGAACTACTAAAGTAGCTGGTAGAAACCTAAAAATTTTGTGCTGAAAGAAATCTGAAAAGAATATCAAATCAATTTCCCTGCTCTGAAGCTGTAAAAATATACCTAAAAATTATTGGGAAGGTTATCTCAGTGTAATTTATTGCAATTTTTTCTTTTCTAAAGTTAAAATATCTTTTTCCATATCATCTTATTTCAACTGCTCTTATGTATAAGCTTATGTGATCTCATTGATGATTACAGGTAAAACACTTCTACTTTCTCTGCTTTGTAGCATATTAATTTGAAGACTGCCTTCTCTATCTCACGAGATCTTTTTCCAAAACTGCTTATGATTGTATCCCCTCTGCTTTCTCCCAGATGTAATAATATATTCTTACTGAAATGTAATGAATGCCTCAAACTGGACACAGACATATACTGAGAATTTGTGTTCCATGACCAAAATGAAAAAATTATTTCCTATGTGTATCAATGAGATAACGAATATTGGACACTGTTTTGCAAAATCATTCCATTATAATAATGGTTGCCATTTGGCTGTGATTTCTTATCCCTATTCTACATTTACACATTTAATTTTCAACTTCCCCTGTTCCCAAGATCTTGATTTTATACAGTTTATGGTGTTGCTTGCAGGCTTCTTCTGTTTTGGCTATCCTTACCCTGGTAGTGCAAAGCAGCATGAAGAACTGAATCAGACAAGATTTGACTTTGGGATGACATCCCTCTCCACCAGAATCCCTACTCCTTCCTACAGTCTTCCTTTGTTATTCTGTTTAAATAGAAAAATGCAATGGCAATGTAATGCAGACCTAACACTGTGAAAAATTGCTCTGAAGCATTTTTCCACAGATTTTTGTTTGTCTGCTTGCTTTTATAACAAATGTTGAAATGCATTATTATTATTTACCACTACAAATTTTCACTTAAGGATTTCACCAGCTGAGAAGCCTTACAGCTGGTACTGGAGTCAAGAGACTGATTCTGATTGTATCACCAACCCTCCCAAAATTATGACTTTTAATCCAGATCAGCTCACTCTGCAGCCCTACACTTAGCTCTGTAACACAAGTGGAAGAGCAACACAGACTGAAGCAAACAACCAAGGTTTAGTAATTGCTTAAACTGGCCCTGACAGAAATCTGGACATCTAAGCCCAAATGTAATCACTCTGTGCTTGTCTTCATTGATCTCGGAATGAAGAAACTTTTCTGAAACCGCTCAGTTTTCAAGATCTTCTCTGTTCTACTGTTCACTCTCCAGAGTGATCTGGCACATACCAGGAAAAAAAAAAGTTCTGGGTTTTTTTTATTACTTCACTGCATAGAATTTAATTTTAAAAAAACCATAGTTCATAGTTTATTGTTTAGAAACTCACTTCAATGTGGCTCAATGGAACCACTGTTAGAAAGGGGCTAGGTAGATATTTGATGCTATGTAAGGCTGTATAGGGAAAAAAATATAAAAGTCTTGTTAAATGATCTGTTAAGAGTGACCTATTAGGGTTAAATTAATGCAAAATTGTGTGGATATATTTATGTCAATCACCATTAGAGTGAAAAAGGAGCAAGAACCTCACTTGCCGTTCATGGCACACCTCTTTAAAAGTTTCCTTGCAATATTAGCAAGGATGCTTGCAAGAATTCTCTGCCTTCCGAAAATTAATCACTTCAGTGATTAGTACCTATGAAAACTATTTTTAATGAAATACAATCACATCTATTTCCTCAGAATAAATGAGAAATACTGTTTCAAAATTACCTTTGTGTAACACAAAAAATTAGCAGTCTTTGAAGCATTGCTACCAAAAATATCTTAATTTCAAGTAATTGGGGTAAAATTCTAATTAGAATTTGGGGAAGGAGGCTAAGAACTTGTCCAGACACTAGTATTTACTGGTGGTAAGCTATGCTAAAAGAAGGCTCTGAACGTAGAGATTAATGTCACGCCGACTTTTTAATTTTTTTTTAACTGGTGTGTGTGGTGGGTGTTTGTTTTTTTTATTCTTTCTTGTCAGGATTTTTTGTGGAATGGAAATATTTTACTAAAGGCTGATATAAAGATGGAGAATAAATAACATCACAAATGCCCATTAAAGAAATGTACTGGAGTAGGCATTGCCACCTATTGACTAAAGTATAGAACAGCAAGAAAGGCAATTTCAACCAGAAAAAAAACTGGTACTTGGCAGTAGCAAGAGATACAAACATTTAACTTTAGATTATACTGAATTGGAAGGGACCCAAAAGGATCATCAAGTCCAACTCCTAACCAAATGGCCCGTACCGGGTTAGACTCCAGAACCTTAGAAGAATTAGCACCATGCTCTATCCAATTGAACTACTAAAAGGATGTGTGCTGTAAAGTGTTGTTTGCTGTTTATCTGTGACTTTAAGAGGAATATAGCCCAAATTTTGAGGCTGGCCAAGAGTAAGGATGTTATTTATTGGTGTGATTTTTTCGGTGTTTCATGTATTATGTTTTCGTACTTGTAGACCAGATATCCCAGAGGATTGCTTCTATGATAATGGAAGCTATTGACTCTAGGCTGTTTGATCCAAATTGCTAAAGGTCATCAGAACAGTGATGGACAGTACTTGGTTATGACCTGATGACAGCCTAGCAAACTGCATTGAATATGTTGTAAATGTCCTTGTAGCAGGCAGGTATTAAGGTCCTAAGAGTTCAGAATCACATTGTTTGATACATAAGCCAAAAAAAAATTGAGTTATGAATTTGTGGACTGAAGAAAAATTATTTTATATCTTGGATACTCTTTTGAATCCTAGACTTAGGATGGTGAGAGTCCCCTACTGTTTAAAAAGCCAATTAATCATAAAAAAACCAAAAACCAGAAAGCAAACAAATGACAGAAAAAATATTTCTGTGATATTTTTATGCTGTAGAGGTGGAGTTGTGAAAAATCAGACAATAATTATTCTTTTATTTGTTGTGCACTGCTTTGTTTTTCCTATAAACTGATAAGAAATTTCATTGTGTCCTTACATTTGCATCTGTACTCATTGCTGCTAAAGAGAGATAATATTTTAATCCAATCAACATTTATTGTAAAAACTACTAAAATTACTTCAGTTTGAATGCCCCTATTCTAGTTTAAAGTATAATATTTTATGGTGATAAAACAAGAAACTGCTGACTAAAATCTATCTAGAGCTTATCTGCAGTTGTAAGTCCTTGACACTGGAGACAACAGATTTTCACGGGTGTATTCAGCTTATGTGGAAGGATGTTGTGGTGGGGGGGGCTACAGGGATGGCACCTGTGAGAAGACACCATAAGATTCCCCCATATCCAATACGGAATTACCCTGGATCAGGTTTTCTGGTAGGACTTGGGGTCCTGCAGGGGACCCATGCTGGAGCAGCCTGGTCCTGAAGTACTACACCCTGGGGAAATGCCTGGAGCAGTTTCTGAAGAACTGCAGCCCATGAGGAGGGACTCATGTTGGAGATGCTGGTGGAGCATTGTCTCCCTTGAGGAGCCCCACACTGGGACAGGCAAAGACCATGGAGAGTCCTCTTACTGAGGAGAAAAAAGTGCCACAATTCCCATTTTCTATTCCCCCTGTGCTGCTGGAGGGGATAAAGCGGAGAATTCAGGAGAGAAGTTGATCCCAGGAAGAATTGGTTTTGTTTCTCATTGTCCTATTCTGATATGAGTAGCAATAAATCAAATTAATTTCCCCAAATCAAGCCTGATTTGCCCATGACAGTAACTGGTGACTGATCTCTCACTGTCCTTATCTCAATCCATTAACCTTTTGTTACATTTTCTCTCCCCTATCCAGCTGAGGAGCAGGGTGATTGAGCAGCTTTGATTGACACCGTCTGTCCAGCAGGGGTGAACCACAATTATCTCATTAAAATCAGTGCAGGGGAAATGGGAAGAGGTGTCTTTTTGGAATGTGATAGATTTATGTGGACTCCTTCCTGCAGTAACTCTATGGTCCATGTAAGATGAAAGGTAATTTACTGAGTAGAAATCAAACTCTGCTTATTTTATACCTACTCTGACAATGTTGAAGGTGAAACACAGCCTAAAGAAGCACCAGCCAAGTGGAGAATTTGAATAGACATGTGGAAAGACAAAGAGCAGTTTCAAAAACCATGCATTAAACAGAGGATGCCTTCAGAAAATATGCATTCTAAATGAATTCTGTAATAATAAAAAAATTTATTCCTTAGCCTCATAGAAATCTTTCTACAGAAATGTTTTTCAAAATGAAGTCTATTTTTTCCTTTCAAATAAGAACAGAGCTTCTTAAAGTTTTGAAAATGTGAATTATTTTTATTTTTAAACAAGAAAAAATAATGCTCCTGTTTTATTGTTAGTCACAAATTTTTTTGGATCTGGGAAGGGACTTCTCTTTCCTGGTTTAAATTTATGTCAAATATTGGCTATCATCCTGACTGCCCAACATACCTTCTTCTACAGGTGCTGTATCCTAAGGAATGTGGAAATCACTTCCATTTTGTAAGAAAGAAGAAAAGTAAAAACATGTGAAAGTGCTGCGGTTAAAGTCTTGCCAACATTTAAGGTTTTTTCTTACATAAGGCATGACCTCTAAGGCCTTAGAGAAGAAATGCCTAAATGTCAATATATATAAAGAGCCTGGTCAAATATAAAGTAACCAAATCCACTTCATTCAAGACAGAGAGGACAAAAGACTTTTTAATAAATGTTTGCTTCTTGCAGTAATTCTGTAGGGTTTTTTGTTTATTTTTAAAGTTAGACCTAAATGTACCACATGGTTGGACACTGCTAACAGAAACAATGGAAAAGCTTTAATATATTCACAATCAAAATGAAAGTGTGTATTAAGTTGCTAAAGCATCATAATACATCATTTCTTCGCAAGAAGAAAATGATGTATTAAGGGCATAACTAAGTCTTTCCTCAGACTTAGTTGTGCCCTTAATAATAAAGTATTGCCTTCTAAACATATCCTCAAGGAGCTGCTGATGTCTTTGCAAAGCCTCTCTCAATGATTTTTGAGCAGTTTTTGGAATCCAGAGAGGTCCCCGCTGACTGGAAGCTGGTCAATGTTGTCCTGATTTTCAAGAAGAGCAAGAGGATGACCCCAGAAACTACAGACTGGTCAGTCTCACTTCAGTGCCCACTGAAATCACGGGAAAGGTTATTCTGGGAGGTATTGAAAAATACCTGGAGGACAACTTAGTCACTGGTCGCAAAAAACACGGCTTCATGAGAGGAAAGCTGTCAAACCTGATATTTTTCTACCTAGTTGATCTAGGGAAGCCAGCTGATGTAATATTTTTGGATTTAAGTAAGGCTTTTTATACTGTCTGTCACAGGATCCTTCTGGACAAAATGTCCAGTGCACAGCTGGATAAACACAGCATGCAATGGGTGAGCAACTGGCTCACAGGTCGGGCACAAAGGGTTGCAGTGAATGAGGTGACATCAGACTGGCGACCTCTCACTAGTGGGGCTCTGCAGGGCTCCATCCTTGGCCCTGTGCTTCTTTCAACATCTTCAATAAAGACTCAGATGCAGGACTTGAGGGAATACTCAGTTTGTCAATTATACTAAGTTGGGAGAATCTGGTGACTCCCTCAGGGGCAGAGAGACCTCAACACATTGAAGAGATGGGCAATTACCAACAGTATGAATTTTAACAAAGGCAAGTGCTGGATTCTGCACCTGGGACAGGGCAATCCTGGATGCATGGACAGACTGGGGAATGAGAGGCTGGAGAGAAGCACTGTGGAAAGGAACCTGGTTGATGCCGAGTTGAATCTGAGTAGTGCCCTGGCAGCAAGGAGAGCCAACCCTGTCCTGGGGTGCATCACCAGCTGGGCAAGGGAGGGGATTGTCCTGCTCTGCTCTGCACTGGGTGCAGTTCTGGGCACTGCAACATAAGAAAGACATCAAATGATTTGAGCCAGTCCAGAGGAGGGCAATGAAGATGGTGAAGGGTCTGAGGGGAAGCCAGATGAGGAATGGCTGAGGTCACTTGTTTTATTTAGCCTGGAGGACACTGAGGGGAGACCTCACTGGAATCTTCAACATCCTCACAAGGGGAAGCAGCAGGGCAGGTACCAATCTCTTCCATCTCATGACCATTGACAGGACTAAAAAAATGGCATTGAACTGAGTCAAGGGAGGTTTAGGTTAGATATCAGGAAAAGGTTCTTCACCTAAAGGATGGTTGAGCACTGAACAGGCTCCCCAGGGAAATCATACAAGCACCAATCTTGTCTGAGTTCAAGAAGTGTTTGGACAGTGATCTCAGGCACATGATGTGACTCATGGGAATGCTGCTGTGCAGGACCAGGGGTTGGATTCAGTGATCCTAATAGATGTCTCTTCCAACCCAGCATATTCTATGATTCCGATTCTATGATGTAAGTATCATAAGACTAGTAGCTTTTAAGTAAATTATAAAGTAAAAAAAAAAAGAGGAAGAGAAAAATCATGCTTTGTGGCAATCTTATTTAACATTGTGCTTCTAACTGATTTTCTTTTTTAAGTGGGTAGCATTTTAACACTTTTTGCACCATTTTGGGTGATAAGCTGTTTCAGTGCTTCTGATTTTACCACGTCCTTTCCTTAGTTTCTGGTCAAAAGACATATAAGGGAAGTTTTTTGTTTGGTTGGTTTTGTTTTGTTTTGTTTTGGTTTTTTGCTTGTTTTTGTCTTTGTTTTGTTTTTGTTTTTTTGTGTTGTTTTGTTTTGTTTTGTTTTGTTTGTTTTTGCATTAACCCTATATTTCTCTTTGGTGGAGAATAGCCTTGAAAAGGGATGTCTTTTTTTTCCCAATGCATTATAGATTACAGTATCAGGAGTCTCTAGAAACCTCATGTGGAGAACCATGTGGATGGCATTGACAGTTCTAGTATGTTATTGGACTGCCAGCTGCTCTTTGTGTCTTTCTTGCTGGCATGTTGTTTTACTCCCAGCAGGAGAGGACTTGAAGCAAGAAGCAAAGAAGTGTTTCAACCACGGGTTTTGAATTCATTCTAACTGAGTTTTTTGTTCCTCAATTTAAATTTTTTTACAAGCTCACTTCTGGCTCAGCACTATAGTGGCAATTGTCTTCTGACTCTTTTCATCCTGCTGGTGTTTTACTGGCTTTTTAATACCTTCTCTCAAAGAAGGCCTCACATTAGGGTAAAAATGGGCCTTGATAAGATACTTGTGATTTCACTGACTTTAAACTTCTATATAGGATATTATTTTGTGAGTTTTATTCATAAGCTAATACAGTTTATAATTTTCCTCTTTCTTGTCATTTTTATTGCAGATAAATTTGAGATTTTGTGGCCAAAAAAATTATTATTTTAACCAAGCCAAATCTTAGAAACTACAAAATTGGGAATTTTCATTCTGATGTAGAGTTTCAAATGGAAAATCATTGTTAATTT
>VWZS01005572.1:23552-37682 GCA_013397075.1 Rhabdornis inornatus
GGGGGGGAGGGACCGGGCCTGCCTCTGCCCGCCCCGGGACCGCCCCGGGACCGCCCCGAGCCCGCACCCCCCCGCACCGAACCGCACCGGGCCGAGCGCGCCCCGCCCCGGGCCCCGATCACCGCACGGCCCCGCAGCGGCGCCGGGACGAGAGCGGGTGGGCAAAGGAGCCACGTGCCCCAGAGGAGGGGGGCTTCAGAGCCCCATAGCGGGGGGGCCCATGTGCCCCATGGCGAGGGGGTTCAGAGCCTGCTTGAGAGAGTGATGTGTGCCCCATGGCAAGTGGGCTCAGTGCCCCACAGAAACGAATCCTGGTGCCCCATGGCATAAGGGCTCGGTGACCCATGGTATAGGAGGTGCGTGCCCCACAGAAAGAGGGTCCGGTGCTCCATGGCACAGGGACTGTGTGCCCTAGAGAAAGAGGGTCCAGTGCCCCATGGCACAGGGACTGTGTGCCCCACAGAAAGGGGTTTTGGTGCCATGTGGCACAGGATCCTTGCACCCCACAGTGAGCAGCTCCTGTGACCCATGGCTGGGGGCCTGGACACCCCACAGTGCTTGGGTGCCCCGTGGCCGTGGGGCGCCACAGGCGCTGGCGGGGCCGGGGGGGGCTGGGGGTCACCATGGCGATGCTGCACACACAGACATTAAACAGAGTTTTATATCGGAAGTAGCGAAACCACAACGCGTCACCGCTGCCGCAGCGCCAGCCCTGCCCCACACCCCACAGCCCTGCCCCATGGCCCTGCCCCACGGCCCACCCTAGCCCCCTGCCTGACAGACTGTCCCATAGCCCCCTGCCCCATGGTCAGTCCTGCCCCATAGACTGCCCCACAACCCCCCTACCCACCTGCCTCACAGCAGTGGGACAGGACGGGCACCCCCGTACCCCACAGTGCCTCCCAGAGTCCCCCAGGCCTTTCCTGGTCCCGCCCCACATCTGGCTGTGGCTGCACATCTGGGACAGAGCAACGCTCCCCCCCCAACCTTCGCCAGCTGCTAATTTTAAACACGGGACCCCTGCAGCCTCCTGCGGGCCCCCAGCCCCGCTCAGAGTCGGGCACAGAACACGGAACATGGAACGGGAAACGTGGCACAGGGGACACGGCATGCTGACCACAGCACACGGCACTGCCAACACACAGCACATGTGTGTGCCCACACGTGGCCATGCACACCTGCACATGCACACACAGCCGGGCACACCTGCACATGCTTGCACATGCGTGTTCACACCCACACAGGCCCAGGGCAGGGCTGTAGTGGCCGTGTCAGGTTCTTGTCGGCCTCACAGTGGCCACAGTGGCCATGCTGAGGGCCTGCTGGGACCAAGGTGGCCATGCCAGGTCCCTGTTTGTCATGAGTAGCCATGGAGGCCGTGCTGGTTCCCTGTGAGTCCCACGGTTGCCCTACTGGCCCTGCTGGGTGCCTGTGTGGCTGTGGTGGCCGTGTGGGCTCCCTGTGGGCTCCCTGTGGCCCAGGGCTCAGCGATGCCCTTTCTAGGCAATGGCAGCAGCCGGGCCATCGCCCACGCGCCGCCGGCACATTCCTCCTGCCTGAGTCAGCCCGGCCGGGAGGAGCGGGAGCGGCAGCGGGGCCGGCACGGCCTGGGCACAGCACAGCAGGGCACGGCATGGCACCGACACGGGTGTCACTGGCATGGAACTGCAGGGCACAGCACGGCAGTGACACAGGTGTCACTGGCATGGAACAGCAGGGCACGGCATGGCACTGACACAGCTCAACATGGCACCAACACGGGTGTCACCAGCATAGAACAACTGGGCACAACATGGCACTGACACAGGTGTCCCTGGCAGGGCACGGACACGGACCAGCATGGCTCGTGTGTGTCACTGACACGGCACAGACATGGCACCACAATCACGTGCTCAGTGAGCCCAGGCCCTGGGGAAACTGGGAGCAGGGGGCTCAGGGCACTGCAGACACTGGCAGCCCTGGACCTCGGGCACTGCTGTGGCTGGGAGCACTGGGGGAGGAGGGGGGCACTGGGCCGGGATTTCCCTTTCCTCCCCCTGACGCTCCCTCCTGGCTCCTTCCTTCCTCAGCCTGGGCCATGCCTGGATGCCCCAGATCCACTGGATCCCCTCAGATCTCGGGGACACCTCAGACCCCCTCAGCATCCCCAGCCACCTCCGGCTTCTGTCCCCGCTCCAGGGACCCCGGCGGTGCCTTTGCTGGGGAGTGGGGCTGGGGGCTGCGGGTCGGTGGGGGGCAGAGCTGTGGGTCAGTGGGTCCTGATTGGTTCCTGTCGCGGGTCCTGGCGTTGCCATGCGACGCTGTTTTGGCGGGGCTGAGTCACGACCGTGACTCACCGGCAGCCCCGGGACCGGCACCACCGGGCGGGGCCACCGGAGGCGGCCCTGCGGGGGCCGGGGCTTGCCCAGGGGAGCGTCCCCGGGAGGGTGTCCCCGGGGGGGGAGGGCCCCGGGGGTGTCCCCCGGGGGGAGGGTGCCTGGCCCCTCCCAGGGCACGAGACAGAGGGGTGATGGGCACCCACGGGGCCCCCAGCACCCACACCCCTCCCTGCACCCATGGGCCTCCCGTGCACCCCTACGTGCCCTCCTGCACCCCCAGATCCGTCTTCGCCCCGAAGCCTCCCCGAATATTCTGTCCCCCCAGAAACCTCCGGTGCGGTCGAGCAGCCCGGGGGGATCCCGGTGCCGCAGGGGAAGAGGGGGAGGAGGCCCCGGGGGCCCCGGTGCCGCGGGTGAGGGGTACGGGGGTTGTGAGTCAGGGCCCAGCCACGCGCCCGTGAGTCACCCTGGGGTGGGATCGGCGGGTCCGGACAAAGGCGCTTTCATAGGAATGGGCCACCCCGGCACCCCCGCAGACCCCCCCAAACCCTTTGGGCCCCTCCCGTGAGTTTGGGGGGGCATCACCCTCTCCCCGTGTTCCCACCCCTGTCCCGGCGTCAAGCCCCGACTTGTAGGGACCGGTGAGTCACAGCATCTGGGCAGGGCCGGGCCGGGAACTGTGGCGCCGCTGGGAGCACCGGGACCACCGAGACAGGGAACGGGGACCATCGGGACCCCTGGGACTGCCAGGACGGGACAACTGGAACAGCAGGACAGTTCCCTGCCAGTTCCCCTGGCGCCGGGGTGACCCCGGGATGCAGCGACAGAGTGCATGTGCCACCGTGTACCGCCACACGTGCGACGAGTGGCTCTACCGGCCCCCGCCCTCCACCCTCCCGTTTCCCGTGCCTCAGTTTCCCCTCTCGCATAGTGCCAGATTGTGCCGTGCCACGAAGCCCCTGCTCCCCAGCTACCTCCGGGGGCGGTTGCCGCCCTGGTTGGGGTCCGGTGGGGGGAACACGGGGTTCCTCCTCTCCAAACACGCCCCCCGAGACCCCCGGCCGGGATCGTAGGGGTTAACGGCGGCCGCGGCCCCTTTAAAGCAGCGGGGCGGGGCTGAATGGGGCGGGCCGTGCGGGGGGGGGGGACTGGCGGCCAATCATAGTCGAGGAGGAGGAGCGTGCGGCCAATGGGCGGGGCCGCCGGGCTGGGCTGAGTCCCCCCGGTCAGAGCCGGGGGCCTCGGGGACACCTGGGAACACCTGGGGACACCCCACACACACCGGGAGGTCTCACGGTTTCCCCAGCTCCGGGGCGTCCCGGGATAAGAGCTGCTTTGGGGTCAAATCCGGGGGAATTGGGGTTCAGCCGGTAAAAGACGGCCCCCCTGACCCCCCAGTTTATTCACTTTTCCCCATTTCTCACTCCAGAAGGTTCTTTTCCTCCTGCATTGGTGCTGCTGGGATTTGGTATGGCGTGAATTATCCTTGGATTCGGTGCCTCGTTAGGGAGGGATCCCGGCGGGATTCCAGAGGGATCCCGGGGGAGAGGGAATACCGGGAGCAGGGTCAGATTCTGGCAGGACATGGAGAACCGGTCTGGATCCCCGGTCCCGCTGGGTGATGAGGGATGAGGCGAGATCCCCATAGTGGGGAGAACAGGGACAAATCCTGGATCCTGGATCTGGAGAACAGGGGATGAGAACAGACCCCAGATTCCAGGGAGGAATGGAGGAGACATCCCGAGTCCTGCAGGCAGGTGGGGGATGAGGCTGGATCCTGGATCCTGGTGGAGGGAGGACGGAGTTGAATCTCCTCTCCCACCAAGGGATGGGAGACAGTGTCAGATCACACATCCTTCCAGTGAATCCCAGTGCTGTAGAGGCTATTGGTGGGTTTGGGGCAAAACCGCCGACCCTCGAGTATGTCCTGTGGCCCCCTGGAGCATCTCGAGGATCCTGGTGATCTTCACTAGGCAAGAATTTCCCAAACCTACGGATTTCTCTCGGCAGGACCAGCCAGGGACTCCCTGCGCGGTACTAGAGCCCCTCAGGGGCGGAGCTTCTGAAGCACCCAAAATCCCTCATCTTCCCCTAAAATGCTGGGGAAGTGTTCTCTCCCGGTACTCCGGGATTGCTGGGATGCCCCGGGGCGGGGAGTTTTTCAGGCAGGGTGATTTACCTAAACTGCGGTGATTAACCCCAATCCTCAAATGGCCGCTCCGGCGCCTTCTTGTCGGGAGGGGACGGCGCAGATATCCCACCACGGAACTTCTGCCGGTAGTACGGCACTGACCACGTGCAGCGACCTGAGGTCACTGGAAGCACCGGGTCGGACCACGTGGAGCTACATCCAAAGGCCCAAACGCAGGGAGCGCGACCTTCAGCGGCACCGAGAGGCTAAGAGCACCGACAGAGAACACTGCGGTGTCCAGCCCCACAACATCAGGAACACTGGCTGGACCAGCCCCACGCCACAGCAGGAGCACCGGGAATACCAGAACGATTCGGAGCGGGGAGCCACATCCAGCCATGAGATGTGCTGGGAGCACCGGTGGCACGAGAGGTGGCACCCGTCCCCACGCCCCACCAGAAGGGCCACAAGGCTGTGCTCCTCAGTCTCACCCCGGAGGCACGAGAACCCTGTTGTATCCCAACCCACGATGTACTGGGAGCACTGGGATCCCCATGCCGCTGCCATTCATGGAACCTACGGGCAAGTTTGACATGTGGCGGGATTACTTGGGGCTGGCAGCCACGGTGGCCACGCTCCTCCGTGACCCCGTGGGACATGGGGACCCCTCGGTGCCAGTGGGTCCCCCGTCTCCGTGTGCTGTACCGGCTCCTTGTGCTGGGCAAGCTCCATATGCCGGGCTAGCTCCTTTTCCCGGGCCAGCTCCACGTGCCGGGCTGGCTCCATGCTCCTTCTGTCAGCACAACGGGGAGGCCCCAAGCATGTACGAGAGCCACAGCCTGCGAGATGCCCAGGGCCGCCTGCAGTGCCCAGTGCTGCGCAGCTACGTCTGCCCCCAGTGCGGCGCCACGCAGGACCAGGCCCACACACGTCGCTTCTGCCCCCGCACGCACCGCGGCTACACTTCCGTCTACTCCCGCCCGGTGCGCGCCAGGAGCGCCGGGAGCAGGCAGAGGAACACCCAGATATAGCCGAGGGATGGAGGATCCTGTGTAACCGAGCAGGTACTGGCTGGGTGTGGTGTGCCGGTGATGCCACAGCGGACGTGGCACATCTAAGCCTGGGTTCATCCAGGGTTGGGATTCCCGTGAGGAATCTCGTGATGGAATTGGCACTGATGAAGGGAAGGGGGCACACCGGGGAGTAGCTGAGCGATGGAGGATGCCACATCTCCACGCAGGTGCAGGCTTTGTCGTGTCCCAGTGATGCCACAGTGACTGTGCTGCATCCAAATTTGTGTTTAGCCAGATTCCCATGAGGAATCTCGTTGGGCAATCAGAGCTACCAAAGGGAGGGCACCAGGAAACTGGTGGCAGGTAACACTGGGAAGTAACCAAAGGATGGAAGACTCTGTGTTCCCACTCACTACTGAGGGTTTTTGGATCCAAGCCTGGATTTAGCCAGGAACAGGATTCTCATGAGGGAGTCTCACCAAAGAGCCAGAGCTAAAGGAAGGAGGAGGCACTGGGAAACAGATGACATAAGGAAGGAGACATACTTGGAATCTGGATTTATCCAGGATTCCTTGCAGGAATCCCATCAGGGATTTGGCACTAATCACGGGGTGTGTGCTGGTGCTTCCCAGGGCTCCCATCTCTCCCGGCTTCTCTTCCAGAGATTTCCTCAGAGGATGAGACCACGGCTTGGTGCTTCCCGCTGGGACCAGTCTCCCCAGTTTTTGCGACTTTGTGCTGACTCCTGACACCGTGGGACCCTGGAAGAGTCACTCTGGCCAGATTTGGGTGCTGCCAGTGGGGCCAGTTCTGCGTTTTGTGTTACGTTTGAGTTTGGAGTTCTGAGTTTTGGTTAATCCCAGGCTGGGAAGGGGCTGGTGCTCCAGGTGCTGGAGCTGTTACTGGATGTTCTGGGTTGGACTGTTGAGTTTTGGTTAATCCCAGCCCAGAAAGAGGCCAATGCTCCAGGTGCTGGAGCTGTTTCTGGATGTTCTGAGTTGAGTTTTGGTTAATCCCAGGCCAGAAAGAGGACAATGCTCCAGGTGCTGGAGCTGTTTCTGGATGTTCTGAGTTGAGTTTTGGTTAATCCCAGGCCAGAAAGAGGACAATGCTCCAGGTGCTGGAGCTGTTTCTGGATGTTCTGGGTTGGGTTGTTGTTTTGGTTAAACCCAGCCCAGAAAGGGGCCAGTGCTCCAGGTGCTGGAGCTGTTACTGGATGTTCTGGGTTGGATTGTTGAGCTTTGGTTAATCCCGGGCCAGAAAGGGGCCGGTGCTCCTGCTGCTGGAGCTGTTTCTGGATGTTCTGAGTTGAGTTTTGGTTAATCCCAGGCCAGAAAGAGACTGGGAGGGGGTTGGTGCTCCAAGTGTTGGAGCCTTTATCCCAGCACTGGAGCTGTTACTTAGTGTTTTGGGTGGGTTTGGTGGGATTTGTTCACCCATGATGGTGGGAAGAGGCTAGTAGTCAGCGCTGGAACTGTTCTCCAGATGAAGGGTGGTTTATTCCCATTGTTCCCATCAATAAATGGTTATTCCTGATGTCCCTACCCTTCTTTCCAGTGGCTTCCACTGGGCACTGGTCTCCGGCCACGCCGTGGCTTTGGCCTCCGGAGCAGCTCCAGTCCTCGGCAGGCACCCATGGCCAGGCGGCTGTAGGGGGGCACAGGCATCACCCAAGGGGTGCTGGGCCCCTGATCCCAGGGAAATCCATGTGGATTTAGGACTTACTTGAGGTCTGAGAGCTCCCGGATCAGCCCATGGATGATATCACTTGCATCTGCAGGCTCCGTGGCTCTGGCACTGCTGGGAGAAGGAGAATCAGGACCTTTCCACTCCCCAAGTTAGGAATTTTAGTCAAAGTCAGGATTTTATTCCTGGATCCACACACCTTTCCCGTGGCTCTGCTGGGCTGGTCCCCGTGGATCCGGTATGGATCCGGCCTACAGTGTCCCATGGCTGCTGCCCAGCGGGGTCCAGGAATGGCTGCAGGGAAAGAAAGGAGCTGGAGCCGCTGCCAAACGGGCTGGGGAGGGTCCCAGTTTGGGTGGGGAGGGGTCCCTGGGTCTCAGTTTGGGTGGGGAGGGATCATCCCAGTTGTACCTTCTCCGTTGGGAGCTCTGGGCTGGTTCCTTCCCGGTGGTCCTGGGGCTCAGTGCTGGTGGCTGCTGGATCTAGTCCTGGTGTTGCCATACTGGAATTCCCACTCTGGGAATTCCTGCTCTCTGTATCCCCTCCACCACTCTGGGGATCTCTGGGATGATCCGGGACCCCCGTGGTCATGCTCGGGGCAATCCCAGTGCCACATCCCTCCTCCAGGGCACCTTCTTCCCCCTCTCCCGCTGCATTCCGCACCTCTGAACTCTCTGCAGGGGCTGTGTCCTCAGGGCTGGATCCGTGTGCTCCAGAACCCCCTTGTTTTGGTGATTCCAGCTGGTTCTCTCCTCCCCCATTCCAATTTCCCTCTTTCAGTGCCTCTGCCCGCTCCTCTCCTTCCCCATCTGCCTCTGAAATTCCTGGTATAACTGACTCTGGATGCTCCTCTCCTGCCCCATCTGAAATTCCGTGTGTTGGTGTTTCCAGCTGCTCCTCTGCTGCCCCAACCACCTCTGAAATTCCTGGGTTTGATGATTCCAGCTGATCCTCTCCTGTTCCATCCAAAATTCCCAGTTTCACTGACTCCAACTGCTCTTCTCCTGCCCCATCTGCCTCTGGAATTCTCAGCTGGGGTGACTCCAGCTGCTCCTCTCCTGCTCCATCCGCCTCCAAGATTCCCATGTGAGATGATTCCAGATTATTCTGTCCCATTCCATCCAAAATTACATGTTTCACTAACTCTGGGGGCTCTTTTCTTCCCCCATCCACCTCCAAGATTGCCGGGTTTGGTGATTCTGGACAATTCTCTCCTGCCCCATCCAAAATTGCTGGTTTTGGTGACTCCAGCTCATCCTTTCCTGTCCCATCTGCTTCCAAAATTCCCAGCTGGGGCAATTCCAGATGATTCTCTTCCATCCCTTTGGAAATGCCCTGTTTCGGTGATCCCAGTGCTCTGCCGCCTCCAATTTCCTTGTCTCTCCCTTCCTGAAAAAACATGTTAAAAACCCCACTTTGGGGAGTTTTTCCCTCTGCTGGGTGTGAACACCATGCTGGAGATTTTCCATACCTGTGGAGATCTGGCTCCATCCTCTCCCACAAGGATTCTCTCTGGATCCGCCTTGCCACTGCTGTTCTTGCTGTTGGACCCAGCAAATTCCGTGGGATTGTGTCTGGGTGGATCCAGCCCAGTTCACTCCCCTCCAGTTCCCTCCCATTACCTCGCCTGGGGGTCCATCCCAGCAGGATCTCCATTAGAATCACTGCTCTGGGAAGAAATGGGCATGGCCGAGCCAGCAGCTCCCAGTGCTTCCTGAAGGACCCGCTTGGCTTTGGGAGCGTGGAATTTCCTGTCACCTGTTGTGGGGGGAAAAGGGAGTCTCAGTTTGGATGTGGGGAGATCCCAGTTGGGTGAAGAAGGGTCATTGTGGACCCCAAACTGGGACATTTGGGCATTTCCCTGTTACCTGGGGGGTGGGTCCTGCGCTTTGGCATCCTGGTGCTACCTGGGAGGGACAAGGAGCAGCCCCAAATTACCCCAGATCCCCATTACTCCCACCCCTCTCATACCACCCTATTTCCCCTCAGGCCCCAGCAGCCATTTTCCCCCCAAGCCCTCTAGCCCGTCTGCCTAAACAATATCCCCCAGCTCCCCCAAAGGTGCAACAGCAACAGCAACTCCCCAGTCCCTCCGGGCGTGAGGTGAAAATCGTGGCATTTCCCCCGATTTCCACCCCGTTTTCCACCTCGGGGCATTTTCCCCACCGTTCCCCTCACGTTTTTCCCGCCTTTTCCCTGCCAGCGGGGCATGCAGGGAGTTGTAGTTCTCCCCCGCCGCGAAGTGAGACGCAACCGCAGAGAGTTTTGCGACAGCGGCTTTTGCGACGGCGGTGCTGTAAAGCGCGGGGTGTTGACAGCAGCCGGCGGAGCAGGAAGTGAGTGAGGATAAACCGGGATAACCGGGATCGCCGGGATCAACCGCGGTCGCCAGGATCGCCGAGATCGGGGGGTGAGGGGCGGCGGAGCGCCAGCGGAGAGCTGGGGGGTGACGGTGCCTTGTGTGGTGCTCTGGGAACGGGGAAAAAGCGCGATTTAACCCTGTGGGGTGCGACCGGGGATGGGGCGGTGTGGCCTTGTGAGGAGCGGGGGGACACCGAGATCTTTTGGGGGGCTCTGAGGAGGGTTGGGGCGTTAAAGGGGGCTCGGAGGGGCTCGTGGGAGGCCGGGAGGGTCCGGGGCTCAGCTCAGGGCCGGGGTCCCACCGTGTTCCCCCCCAGCTCGGTCCGGCGGGACACGGAACCATGAGCCGAGCGAGGAGGGTCCCGGGCCGGGGGGCCGCCATGGCCAGACAGGTGCGTGTGACCGCCGGGACCCGTGCTCTGAATGCCCGGGGGCGTCCCATTCTCCCCTCCATGGGCTCCTGGAAATTCCCCTTCTGCCCCACCATTTTCGGGGATCCTCTGCTCCGGATCCCGGGATCCCCTCGCTCCCCCCTCAGTACTGTCTCCCCCCCTCAGATGGGGCTGCTGGCGGATCCTGGTGTGGGGGGGAGCCCGGGGGATGCCGGTGGTGATGGGGACACGGCGCTGGAGGCTGAGCTGCTGCTGCTGCTGGGGGGCCGGGAGGCGCCAAGGGGGGTGGAACTGCCCCCACCCCCTCAGCAAGGTAAATCCCCCTCTGCTCCCTGGACCCCCGGAACGGGGATCAATTCCCCCCAAATGGGTTTGTGACCCCCCTGTTCTCCTGCAGCTCTGGCAGCAGTCGAGGCCCTGGCCCAGCTCTGCCTCCGAGACCCCCCGGAGGAGGAGGAGGAAGGGGAGGAAGGGGAGGAAGATCTGGAGAACGAGGAGGAGCTGCTGGTGAGGGGGGCCAAGGGAGGTCCTGAGCCTGGAAAAGGCGATCCCTGCTCCAAGCAGGGGCTGATCCCCAGAATTCCTGAGCAGGCAGAGCTGCAGGAGGTGCTGGAGGAGGCATCCGGGAGCGCAGCCACTATGGAGACCGCACAGGTACAGCCCGGGCAATCCCAGCCCCGGGAGGTCCCAGGGTCGATCCTGGTGGGGGTCCCGCTGATCCGGTGTTCCCGGTGCTCCCGCAGGAGCCAGCAGGTCCCGGGGCGCTGCTGGCAGAGCTGGCGGAGCGGGCAGAGCTCTACCGGGTGGCTCTCGGGAACGCCGCGAGGGAGAACGGGAACGGGGCCCGGCTCCGGCGCCTCCAGCGTGGCCTCAAGGTGAACCTGAACCCCTGGAATTGGGGCTTTGGCCACTCTGGCCAGACCCGATCCCTCTGCCTTTAAAACCCTTGGAATAACCTTGAGTTCATTCTACTTTTCCCAGTATTGAGCAGCTTGTCACAATTCTGAACCCTGTTTGATCCAGTTTTGCCTGAGTCTGGACAGTTTTATCTTGTTTTATCTAGTTCTGAGCCCAGTTTTATCTCACTTTTCCCAGTTTCATTCCAATGAAATTCCATTTAATTCCATTCACTTATTTCATTCTATTCCATCTGTTCTCTTTCATTCGATTCTGAGCCCTGTCTTATCTCATTTTCTGATTGCAGATCCATGTTTTACCCCATTCTTCCCAACTCTACCCCCTTTTCACCCCATTCCTCCAGATTTTCACTGTTTGCCCTATTCCCCTTTGCCCCCAGACCCTGGAGCAGATGCTGGAGTCTGTCCGGAGCGGGAAGCCGATTGACGAGGCCGAGATTCCGCCTCCAGTGGCACTGGGGAAGGGGGGCGGAGCACCTGGGCCGCCACCCGCTGTGAGCCCTGAGCCCCCAGTGCAGCCCCCTACCCCTCCACAAGCCCCCCCAGCCCCAGATCCCCGCCTGGATCCCTGCCCTGATCCCTGCCCGGATCCCGGCTCGGTGCCAGCGCTCCAGGTTCGGCTCCAGGAGCTGCAGAAGGAAGCACTGGCGGCCAAACGCCGCGGGGACACAACTGTGGCCCTTGAGCACTTCAGGGCGGCCAAGGTACGCCCAGGATTCCCAGAATCCCCCCAAATCCCTCTGTTTCTGGGCCCTGCCATGCCAGAATTCCCGTTTTCCTGTGGTTTTCCAGAGGCTGGAGGCGCAGCTGGAGGTGCTGGGGCAAGGTCGTGCTCCGCCAGCCCCCGGTGAGAGCCCAATGCTGACAGAAAGAGTTTGAACCCCCGTTTTGGGGGTCCCGCAGGTACTGGTGGGATCTGACTGCTCCCTTCCTGCAGATCCACAGCTGGAGGAGCCGAAGGCTCCGCTCCTGAAGGATTTGCCAACGAGGGATCCACCAGACACGAGCCCAGTCCCTCCCGCCCCAGGTCAGCTCTAGTCACTTCCTAGGGAGGGAGAAAAAGGGGGACTTGTTGGGATTTTCCTGTTTTTCCTGCCCCAGAGGCACCCCGGGCACCACGGGACTTGCGGGAGGCGCTGGAGCAGCGCATGGAGCGGTACCGGGCGGCCGCGGCCCAGGCCAAGGACAGCGGGGATGCAAGGAAGGCACGGATGCACGAGAGGATCGTCAAGGTGGGAGAGCCACATCCCAGAACGGTGACCTCAATCCCGGAACTGTGATCCCAATCCCAAAACTGTGACTTCAATCCCAAAACAGTGATCCTAATTCCAGAACTGTGATCCCAATCCGAGAACAGTGATCTCAATCCCAGAACAGTGATCCCAGTCCAGGCACAGTGATCCCAGTCCTGCCCTGAGGGGAACCCAGTCCTGGTGTGGGTGCTTCTGGTCCCAGAACAGTCATCGTGGTGCCACCATAATGATCCTAGTCTGGCCCCAGTGCTCCCATCCCCCTTTCGTGCCTACTGATGCCCCTGTGCCCCTCCAGCAATACCAGGCTGCCATCCGTGCTCACAGTGCTGGCAAAGCTGTGGATCTCTCAGAGCTGCCGGTTCCCCCAGGTATGTTCCAGCTTCCTAACCCATGGAGGGGGGAAAATAGCACTGGGAAGCTCCCATTCCCACTGGGATTCCTCCCTTTTCCCAGGCTTCCCTCCCATTCAGGGCACGGAGATCCCATCTGAGCCGAGCATTGCTGGGATGCTGGAGGCAGCCTTGAGGCTGACGGGGCCAGAGCAGGAGGAAGAAGGGGAGGAGGAAGAGGAAGAGGGGGACATGAAGGTGGCCAAGGTTGGATTTGGGGGTCCAGGGAATTTGTCGGGGGCAGGACCCTGAGTGGAACATTCCCAGTGATTCTTCCCAACACCATCATCCCATGGCTCCAGGTGCAGCCCAGTGCTCCCACTGCTCCCCCTCCCAAACAGCCGCCGCCCCCCCGGAATTCCCAACTGGCTCCCAAACCCGCTGGAAAAGGTACAGGAGGGGCTGGGGGCAGGGAGGGCGGGGTGAGGGCAGCAGGCTGACCCCCGTGTGGGGTGTGCCCCCCTCCCAGCCCAGCAGCAGCTGGAGTTCCTGGAGCTGCGGCGGAGGCAGCTGGCGCAGGCTGCGCTCCGCGCCAAGCGCCGCAATGACCTGGAGGGGGCCAAGCTGATGCTGCGCCGGGCCAAAGGCATCGAGGGGCTCATCGGGGCAGCCCGCGGGGGGCTCCCCGTGGACATTGCCCAGGTGAGGGGCCCATCCCTGTGTCCGGCCCAGGATCCCTGTCCCCTTAAGGATCTCAGTCCTGGAATCCCACGGGATCCCAAATCTGTCACAGGTCCCAGAGGTGCCCCTGGATGGGGCTGAGTTCGAGCTGGGGCCAGGCCGGGGGGTCTCCATGCCCCCTGAGGCCGCCAAGACCTTCCTGCAGCTGGCGGGGGCCCTGCGGAGGCAGCACCAGGTGAGGGTGAAACCCCCAAAAATGGAGGACCACCAAAAAAAGGGGGGGCAATCACAACAAACGGGAGTATCCCAAAAACCAGGGGAGTATTGAGGGGACTGGGGAAGTACCCAGTCCCCTCAATACTCCCAAAAATTGAGGGGACTGGGGAAGTACCCCAAAGAGGGGGGCTTCAGGATATTAGACGGATGTGGAAAACTTCCTTCTCTTCCTGCTTTTCCTCTTCTTGTTTCCCTGTCTTCTTTTTCCTCCTTTTTTTTCCTTTTTCTCCTTATTCCTCTTGCTTTTTCATTTTCTCCTTTTCATTCTTCTCTTTTTCCTTTTTTTTCTTTCCTTTTTTCTCCTTTATCTTCCTTTTTTCTGCCTTCTCCCTCATTCTTCCTCCTTCTCCTCTTCTTCCTCCCGTTCCTGTTGCTCCCCCAGATGTGTCTCACCTATTCCCGACAATTCGCTCAGCTGGGGAACATCTCGGAGACCACCAGGTGAGGGCTGGGCTGGGGGGAGGGAGGATTTTCCTCCTCCTTTGAGGAAGAGGAGGCTGATCCCGGGGATGGGAAATCCCAGGGCCAGGGTGGGGGGGAGGTCACCTGTCCAGATGTGTCCCCCCAGGTGTGAGGCGCTGGCTGAGGAATGCCGGCGGCACATGGAGACCCTTCGGAGGGAGCACAACCGGGGAGCGCCCCCCCCAAAGCCCCGCTACGAGCAGAGAACCTTCAGTGTTGTCAAGTGAGGGGGGGCTCACCTGGCGGGTGGGGAGCACCTGGGAGGGGGAGGGGGGGGCACCTGGAGAGGGAGAGGGGTGGGGGATATCCGG
>VWZS01005574.1:0-46012 GCA_013397075.1 Rhabdornis inornatus
GTGCCCTGCTCCGGGGCTGTGCCGGGCTCTGGGGCTGTGCCCTGCTCCGGGGCNGGCTGTGCCCGGCTCCGGGGCTGTGCCCTGCTCATGGGCTGTGCCCGGCTCCGGGGCTGTGCCGGGCTCCGGGGCTATGCCCGGCTCCGTGCGGCGATGCAGTCCCCGCAGGCTGCCCGGAGATGCCCGTGGCACTGCCCGGCCGGCACGGGACAGGCGGCACAAGTTAATGAAAAAATGGTAAAGTATTGCTGTGACTTGCTACATTTTCTATGGAGGCGATGCTTGGAACCAAGTAAGCCACAAACCGATTTTAACAAACCCATCCCAAAACCAAAAGCCAATGTATCCGTTAACTCCCTGTGCCATCTAGATCAGGATACCGCGAAACATTTTCAGCTCTCTGTGGTGTGTACAAGCTTCAGTAGGCAGAGCAAGAGGATCACGTAAGCACCAGGAGAAGTGTAAGAAAACCACAGCACCGAGGCTAACATCTGCTTAAGGAATTTCTAGTTTCGCTGTGCTTGCAGTAGCACATAAAGCAGCTTCTACCTGGTGGTCGTTAATGCAGATGGGCTCAACTCTCTAAATAACTAGAAGTAAAAATTAGTCAGATGCCTTTAGACACGAGGAGTGCTCCCGCAGGAACAGAAAGATTAGCTCGCTTGGAAGAACTTAGATGACTGCAAAGAACATATTTGCACATGAAAGGTGCAGTGTTTCCTGCTGCTCCACGGAACTGCGTTTTCAGCGCTCAAAGTCACCACCAGAGTCAGGAGATAAGCATCACTGCTTCAATGAGGCTCCAAGTACTCAGAGGATGCTGGAGGCTTGGCAGTATTTAGTCCATATAAATAACATTTTTTTGCTGCTTAATATGACTGAAATTGAGAAGGGGGTAATGGTTAATTTGCTTTTTTGTTACCTATGAACTTCTAGCTCATAGTGGAGAGAGTGCAGATTTCTCACTCCTTTGCACATTTCAGTCCTGTGACTCAGAGACCACTGGCTCATTTGACCAAAAATCCTGTTCTTCAGAGAAAAACAGCAGCTCGTGAGGCACGTGAAAGTAGTTGTGAGGGTCCCTGTAGGTGCAGAAAGACAGAGGCTGGGCACACCTCAGGATTCCAGCCTCCTGAGCCATGGAAGAGCTGCAGTTCTGGCACTGCCACTCACCTCTTGCAGCTTGATGTGCAGGAGTAGTGGCAGAAGGGCAGTTGAGACATGCAGAAATAAAGTGTCCTCTTGTTTATGTAGAGAAACAGTGTGAGGATGTTCAGGGAGCCATCAAGACAAGCGTTGGTGAACCCACGAACATGAAATCTCTCTTTACTTATGTCTGTAGTACCGGGTTATTTGACATCTTTAGTTTATTAATAAACATACACTTTAGGGACATATTTGTGCAGCAGAGGAGCTGCACAATATTCTAGGGGAGGTGGACATCAGAGAAAGGAAGAGATTATTGGAAACTAAGGAATGTGAATCAGGCAGAAAATGGAGGTCCAATGGAAAAGCAAAGACTGGAGATCTGAGAGACTGCAGCAGTTTGAGGAGAGTTTGAATTGGGATGAGCACAAGTCAGCAATACAGCTAAGCCAGTTTAAAATAACGAAGTTCCAAGTCTTAGACCTGACTGGATGCAGAGCCTGAGAAGGGTCCCTCACTGACTTATGGGGAGGGAGAGAGTGTAAGGCTGACCTTTGTGTGAAGGGTCTGATGAATGTAATGTTCCCTTTATTTATCCCAGTGAAATTCTCATAGTCTTTCCCATTGAATGGAGAGGATGTGTACTGGCTGTAAAGATGTAAAAAGCCTCAGGAAATGCTGGCAGGGATTTTCATTGTGAAATACTGAGAAATACATTGCTGTGTGTGTAGGGATTGGAACCTTGGTGGAGGGA
Organism: Rhabdornis inornatus; assembly: GCA_013397075.1. NCBI lineage: Eukaryota > Metazoa > Chordata > Aves > Passeriformes > Rhabdornithidae > Rhabdornis > Rhabdornis inornatus. Next base: position 1,898 of record VWZS01005574.1, read on the forward strand.
ACTCTCGCCCTGGATAAGTAGGAGCAGGTGAAGGGGGGGCACAGAGGTGCCACCAGCAGCAGCAGCAAAGGTGGCCCAGTTACCTCTGAGGAGCAGCAGAAGGAGGATCTCCAAACCTCCTGCCAGAGCTGCACGAGTGAGCGTGAGCTCGCTGCCAGCAGCATTGCGTGACTCCTGTCTCCACTGCTCTAACCTCCACAGACAGGCTGCTCACAGTTCTTTAAAAATTGCTGTGAAGACTCACTGTCTTCAGTGTGAGTTTGACAGGCTCCCAGCAGAGCCTGATTTTTTTTTCTATTTTTAGAGCCAGCTGTAAAGCTGTAGTCAAGAACTGCTTACATAATATTTTAGAAGTGACAGCGAAGCACAATGGCATATTTTGACCTTTGGCATTAGATAAGTAATTGGCAGGTTAAGTTAATTTTTATTCAAGCAAAGAGACTGCTTTTTACTGCTTGTGAACTCCTGTACCTTCACACAAGATTAAACCCCACGGGTACATTTTAAAAATAGGTTTTGGTTTGCTGGCCTTCCTCTTCTGTGCGGGGTGAAGGAAGCTCCTCCACTGAAGGACATCCACTCTTCTGCTCTCCATCCACGACACAAAGTGCATGGTACGTGTGTCTGTCCGTGTATCTGTGTGTGTGTCTGTGTGTGTGTGTGCACAGGCCTGGCAGAGGGCAGGATCCTTCATTTCCTGACTGACAGCCCAGTAGCATTACAAAGAATTGGAAAACTCACCTAGAAAACACCTTTGTTACTGTGCAGTTGAGGAGCCAGTTTCAAGCCTATGACTCAGGATGAGCGCTCAGTAAATATTCCCTTTTCCATTCCAGACACTGGGTTATGGGCAAGTCGGAAAGCCAGATGGATATAACTGAAATGAATACTCCAAAACCAAAGAAGAAACTGGGATGGAGTGGCCTGGAAGTCGGGCTGGCTGTGGTGGTGGTGCTGCTGGCCATCGTGGCTGTCACCATGATCGCCCTGTACGCCACGTACGACGGTGAGCACGGGGGCTGGGGACGCACACGGGAGTGGGGAAGGGTTTAGGGTGTTGGCTGAAGGGTTTAGGATGTTGGGTGAAGGGTTGAAGATGTTGGCTGAAAGGGTTTAGGATGTTGGCTGAAGGGTTTATTTATGGTGTTGGCTGAAGGGTTGAGGATGTTGGATGAAGGGTTTAGGATGTTGGATGAAGGGTTGAGGATGTTGGATGAAAGGGTTTAGGATGCTGGGTGAAGGGTTTAGGATGCTGGGTGAAGAGTTTAGGATGTTGGATGAAGGGTTTAGGATGTTGGGTGAAGGGTTGAGGATGTTGGCTGAAAGGGTTTAGGATGTTGGCTGAAGGGTTTAGGGTGTTGGGTGAAGGGTTTAGGGTGTTGGGTGAAGGGTTTAGGATGTTGCCTGAAATGTAAAGATGCATCCACACATCTTGTTGCTGGAAAAACTCAGAAATGTGTCTTTCCAACTGGGACTCGGTAAATGCGTTTGTTCATGCGAAGTTGTGGTAAACACAAACCATCTGCTTGTTCTGACTTAGGAATACTTCTGTTTGTAATTAATGCTTCAGTAAGCAAAAATCCCAACAAACTACAACACTGCTGAAGAAAACCAAACTCCAGGGCTTGCTTTGTGTTCCTGTAGATGTATGAAAATCCTATTTTTTCCTTTTTCAGGCTGTTGCAGCACGGACTCTCAGTGAGCGTAGTCATCCTGAGAGGTTTTGTGCTTCGGCAGCCAGAGCAAAATAATTTCATTCAGGAGGAAATACCCTGATAGTTTTTGGAAAAGATAATACAAAGAAGCTAACATTTCCATCTAGGGTCAAACTAGAATTTTTCCTTATATTGGGAATTAAGTGCTTTGTTAAATTTTGAAGTACTTAGTAGTTTTGTTTAGGCTTTTTATTGAAGTGTAGTTCTATTGAAGGCCTTCTATTGAAGTGTAGTTATGGAATGGAAAAATGCCATTATGGGAAAAAAAAGTTTTATTTCCAAAGTCTCAAAAGGAAATATTTTCATGTTCCTGAATCCTGTTTTTTGTTCAGAAGACTTCAGAGTGAATGTCTCAGAATATTCATATAATTCCTTGAAAATCCTTTTGTCATTGTAAAGTATTGCTAAATTCAAACTGGCTTTGTAATTCTCTCCAGTCCTTGAGCTATTTTTTTTTCTAAATTGCTTCTTTGTTATAAAAATAGTATTTTGCCCACCTCCAATTGAGAGGACATTTTCCTCTGATGACTACAAAAATTGCACATGATGAGTGACTAGCACTGAATGACCCTAAAGGGTTGAAGATGATGATATTTTTAGAGCCTGCTCCCATAAATATTCCCTTACTCAGTGTAAGGTGTCCATTAATATTATCTTACTGTACACTGCAATTAAATTGACTGTCAATGGAAATATTTACAGTAGATTTTATTATATTGACATTGAGTATATAATTAAGAATATGATTGTGTTCTCTTTTTAGATGGGGTTTGCAAGACACCAGACTGTATCAAATCAGGTAAGAATGAAAATGCCTATGTTTTAAATTAATTGGTGTGTTTTTAGACAAAATTACTACCATGGAACTCTCCCATCTAACTGCAGACAGGTATGGCACATGGAGGCGTGGGTCTGTTAACCCACATGGCTTTCTTAGCACGGTTTTTGTACAAAAGTGAACTCTTGTGCTGTGATATTGTCAATGTTACAGAGTCATCCTCCATGTCCCAAGGACTGTGAATGTCCTCACAAGCTGCTTCATGCTTCAGTCACACCTGCAGCTGTTACAGGGTCCCAGGTACACAGCATCCCGTGGGAGGATCCCAAAAGGTGCTGATTCACAGACCCCACTTGGACCTGCAGGGCACCAGGAACAGCACAGCAAAGGCAGGAAATTGCTTTCCTTGCTTCCATGGTCTCGTCTGAGCAGCTCAGGTCCCTGCTCACACCTGAGTCCTGCTGCAGGCAGGGACAGCCCCAGGGCAGCCCTCATCCCAGGAGCTGCAGATTGTCACCAGCATGGGCCAGACCTAAGGCTTATTTCAGGTGGCCAGCACTGTCTTTTCATTCCACTTCCAAGGTGCTCTTCTCCCAGCATGAAAGCTCATGCTGTGCTTTGGAAAATGGTCCAATTAATTCTCTAGCAGATTGGTTTTAATCTCTGATGATGCTCATTTTCAGCTAAATACACATTGCTACAAGGGAGTCCAGACAGGCTGTGTGATGATGAATGAATTCCAAAAGGAAAGGCAGGAAAAGTTTGGAGAAATGAGGCACAATGTAGCAAGAAGTGTTGAAATTAATTAATCAGAAAAATTTTGCTCTTTTATGCTTCTGTTAAATGTTTTAACAGCATTTAACGACTGGAAAGGGATAAAGTGAAGGTACTGACAGAACTGATTGTTCATTTGAGAGAAGAGGTGCAGAAGGAAAAAAAATATAGTAAAATAAGCAATGAACAAACAAAGAAGAAAAAAATGTCATGAGGTTATATCCAGGGTAAAATACCAGTAACTGCATGGCACTGTTATCCATGGATCTGTGAGACCACTGCAGTGTAGCACAGGAAGACACAATGCAATTTGTGCATTTGAGCATTTTTGGGTAAGCTGACACACTCTGATAACTTTCCTGAGCTCAGGCAGCACAGCCTGATGGAACAGGGGATTTTGATCTCTGTTTCATACCTAGGTAAGCACATTGTTTTGCTCCTGAATCCTCCCCAGGTCACTGGTTGTTTTGCTAGCTTATATTACTTTATTTGTAAGCTATTAAAGCAACAACTGACAATCAGGAGTACGACAATAAAATTAATCATTACAAGTAATTGATATGCAGCTCTACATTCTTGGTGGCAGGTAGGAACTGAGTAAACAAGTGACAGTAGGAACAAAGCCAAACACTGGTTCATCACAGCAACACTGGGCACTAATGGAGAGTACACTGTGTATTACCTGTATTTGTATAGGTATAAATTCACCTGGATTAGAGATAAAGTAACAGAATATTCATACATAATCACATTCCCTTGGTTATAATATATCTGTGGTATCAGCCAAATAATGAATGGTTATTAGATATCTTGCTTATTGTTGTATCTTGGGGCTCAGGTGTGCAAATAACACTTGAGGAGAATATTCTGCATGGCCATACTTAATGTATGTACTTCACATGCAGCCCTAGATGAAAGACCACAGTTCCCACAGCTGAGCTCTTGCTGGTGCTTTTGCAGTCTTTAAGTTCTGATAAAAGTTAGATAGCTAATACTGGCTGGGCTGGACCTTGGAGCAGGAGTTATGAGAGATGATTATTTCTGTGAGACACGAGAAGGCACAGAGCATTACCCAGGTGCTGGCTCCCAGCAGAGCAGCCTGATTGCACAGTTCAAACCAGGTTTGATATTACTCTGTTAATGATTCCTCAGATTTAAGCAAGACGTGGATTTCTCCTGGGTCTTCTCGTGAGGTTTTTCCCAAAGTGACAAGTCAGTGGATAAGGGCCATCTTCTCCTGGTGTCAGAAGATGTTTCTGTCCTACTGTTCCTGTTTGGCAGGGCTGTGACTGAGCCAGCTGGGCTGTCCACTCCTGGCTGGGAAAGTCTGTGCTGCTGGGCTGACACATGCCAAGGCCATCCAAGGGACAGTGCTGCCCTTCAGGTGCTGCCCCAGTCTGGCAGAGAGATTCAGAGGGATACCCTTAAGACAGGAGATGTTAGGAATAGTTACAACTTTCCTCTGTCACAGAAAATAGGTGGAGTTAGAACAGGAATAAACTGCAGCATTCAAAACTCCCCTTCCCCTAACTGAAACAGAGCAAAAAAAAAGGACAGAAACCAGTAGCAGAGCTTCCACAACCCCAGAGCACTTGGGGCTGCAGCAAGTGTCACATCTGGTAAAAACATGACTGAATTTCCCAGCCTCTGGCTGTTGGCATGATCCTGTGTCCCTTCAAATAGAAGTCACCCTGGAGCCATTGACTTCAGAAGAAAAACCAGCTAGGAGGCTTTGCATCTATTTCCACAGTGGGTTTTGTGCTACTGAAGCAGTCTGAGGTTGAAAATGCACCTGTCCATGGCTATTTCCATCTTGCAGGCACTAGGATGTTGTAAAACCATCAGATGTTGGCCTAGAATATAACACTCCTAAGCCAACAGAAAAATGGGGGCAGGCAAATCAACACAAACGCCACAGTCTGTCTCTCCATTTCCACCAGCACAAGAGACATGGAAAATATTGAAAGTACTGGAAAAATAACTATAAATATTTGACTTGCCCATGTGGAGGAATGAACACTTGAAATCACAAGCCTCATAATTTACTAAAAATAATGTCAGAAAAATGGGAAGAATATTCAGTATCCTGGGAAATTCAGAGGTATCCCTAGCTCTTGCCTGGCTCCTAAGATCTCTCCTTTCTGTGAGAGACTCTGTTCTGGCACACTGGTGGTAGAAGCAGTCTGGGTGGAATAGGAGTAGCAATAGGGAAAAGCCCAGAGGGTTTCTGGACAGCAGCTGGGAAGCTGCCATCAAGGAATTGGATTTCACTGAGAATCCCTGTCATGACTGGTCAGTGACTGGCCAGTCTTGGCTAAGCCACTCCACAGGGTCAAAGGGATACAAGAGGCAGTATCACTTCTAGAGTAAAATGTGGAGCAGGTCTAGAAATGAGTGTAGCTTCCAGAAGGCATTAATGGAAAAACCTTTCCTGACAAGAGCTGAAATAGTCCAACAAAGTCAGTATTTTATTGAAATTGCCAGGATTCAGTTAAGTCTAAATCATATTTAATTACCAAAACTACATTACAGTGGATACTGAACCTATGTCTTAGGTTATGTCTTGTGCTTTTAATGTCCCTTTTCACCACTTTTCAGTACAAAGAAGGGTAAGTGAAGGGTAAATGAAACATCCCACATTTTATTTAGAAGGAGTGACCACTGACAGGGAGGAGGAACATCTGTCGGTTTACCAGCAGTAAACACAGCCAACTGGAAAGTATGGAAGTGTGGTCAGCACAGGAACAGTAATTCCTTGTTCACCGACGAGAACTTTGTTTGGTCTAGAACATTGAAGCAAGCTTGAGCCTATTCTAAACTAAATCTATTTATGACTTCCGTGTTGAGAGAAAAGCAGTGTATGGCTGGGCTTGAGTGAAGTGTTTCTGTGTGCACACAGCTGCACGGATCCTGGAGAACATGGACCCCAGTGCCAGGCCCTGCCAGGACTTTTACCAGTACGCCTGCGGGGGGTGGCTCAAGAGGAACGTCATCCCCGAGACCAGCTCCCGTTACAGCAACTTTGACATTTTGAGAGACGAACTAGAAGTTGTTTTAAAAGGTCAGTGCAGTTTGGGGGCTGAATAAAGTTTCTTCTTTGCCTTACGTGTCATCCCAAGAAGTTGTGGTTTTCTAGCAAAGCTTAAAATGCTAGCAGGTATTTCAGGTTTTTGTGTTTGGTTCAGGACAAATCTGCTCCAAACTGTTTGCTTGGAGAAGGCTGTGGGAATGTGCTGCTGTGTCTGAGACTGGAGCAGAGCTGAGCAGACCTGCCCTTGCTGGTGTCTGCACATCAGACCAAGTGCAGTCCCCACCCTGAGCTGCCCCAGTGATAGCACCAGGCAGGTGAAGGAGGAGGAGGAGGAGGAGGAGGAGGAGGAGGGTGAGGACGTCTGTCTGTGTCCACATCAGCTGGAATGCTGGAAGCTGCTCTCTGGCAGCCCGTGTCCTGCCTGTCTGTGTTCCATCAGAAAGCCCAAAGAGCAAGCAAGCCATTTTCCTACCTGTCATATCAACAGTATCAAATAGTTCACCATCCCTTTTTCCACGTGAAAATAACAGAGTCCAAGAAGTCGGTCTGTACTTGTGTAACACTCTCCAACCCACTCTCTCCAGGCTAAATATCCTTTTTTTTTACTTTGGCTATCTCCTGGTTTTGCCAGCTGTGTCTTCACACAATGGCCTGGTTGCTTAAACCTGTCCCTGAGAAGTGAGAGCATTTGTCTTTGCCCAGGTGAACCCAGAGAGTCTCTCTGCCTCTGCTAGGTTCCACACACTGACCCAGGCTGCAGCACTGCAGGGCATTTCCCCTGAGCTGCTGGAAGGCAGAGCCTCCCTGGAGCTGGACAGGGAGCAGCCCTGGCCCAGCCCTGCCCCTCAGAGCCTGCCAGGACAGAGCAGGTTCTTTTGGGATCACCATAACTCGCTCTTTGTGTTCCAGATGTCCTCGACACCCCCAGCACCAACGATATCCCAGCAGTGCAGAAGGCAAAAACTCTCTACAGGTCCTGCATAAATGAAAGTAAGTGTCCCTGATCCGCTGCACACAGGATATTTCAGCAGCCACACTTGTGTCCTGCTCTGTGCAGCATTTCTCAGATATCCTTTGTGAAAACTAAAATGTATCTATTCTATAGAGTCCAGTCAGAATGCCAGCAGTAAAGTCAGTATTGTACCTCCTGTTTTACTACCTTAGGTATTTGAGGTAACTCTTCAGTTTCTAATTTGCTGCAGATACATAAACTCAAATCCTTTCAGTTAAATGGGAGTTAACTTCTTTTGTAGAAATTACCAGGGATGAAGTGAAAGCTACCTGGCACACCAGGCTCTGCCACTAGAACAAAGAACAGTAAAACTGTTTGCAGTGCTTCCTAAATCATATTTTTATAGTTTCTGTAATAGCATGAGTGCTTTTCAGAACTATTATTTTAAGCTATCTGCAGGGGGAGAAAGAAAAGACAGTACTTCAGTGTCATGGTCTCAAGGATCTGCATATGCTGTTTGTGACTGGAACATTTTTACATTAAATGTTAAAGCACAGTCATACATCAGAGCAAACTTCTGCTGTGGTGATGGGGGAAACATAGTTCTCAGCTTCAATGTTCTGAATTCATTATAATATATGTTATAATATATAACATTTGTGGGGCTTAAAATGTCATGGTAACTCATTTTATTTTTTCCAAAAGCTGCCATTGATAGCAGAGGTGGAAGGCCTCTAATTAGTTTACTGCCAAATGTGTCCGAGTGGCCTGTAGCAACAACTAACTGGGAAGCTTCCTATGGTAAGATAACCTGTGCTTATTTCTTTTTGAGTTAAAATATCTAAAATATTTAATTTATTGCTTACCAAAAATAGAGACTGACTATACCTGTCATTTGCTTAGGTACTGCTTGGACAGCTGAGACAGCTATTGCACAGCTCAATTCCAGATATGGAAAAAAGGTCCTTATTAATTTTTTTGTTGGCACAGATGACAAAAATTCCACAGCACATATCATTCACGTAAGTCTGCCTGGGTGCCGTGGCCTTGTTGATTGTGAGAGTGCAGCAAATAACTGGAAGCACAGACATAAATGTTAACAAGGAGAAACATCAGTGGTCTGAATTTGTGAATTAATATAGTTTCCAGCTGAAACTCTGGGTTTCACAGCTCCCTGTCTGTTCTCCAAGCTGACATCTTTGTTCTGTGCACTCGTGCACTGTTACTGTCAGTGAGATGGGAGTGACAGAGACAGAAAGGTCATCTCTGAAACCTGAACATCCAGACAAGGCAGGGCAAGGTCTGGTGACTGCTGGGATGCAGCAGTGAGAGGAGCAAGGGGCCAATCTCTCCTGTCATGGGTGGATGGAGCTGTGGGCACTTCATGTGCAGGGATTTCAGAGATGCAGGAGCTGCCCTGCTTGTCTCTGGGCTCTTTTGTCACCTGTAGTTCACCTGTTTTCACACTGGCTGCCAGTGCCTTGCAGCGTTCAGCAACAGGAGAAGAAAAAGATTGAAAAGAAAAACAAAAAGTTTAATGAGAATGAAAATAGTTCAAGGTGAGCAACAGGATGAGAGAGGAGCGCCCTTGTGGCCAGAAAATGATTTGGCCAGTGAAGCATCAGCACCTCTCGTTAGCAGAACAGCACAACGCTCTGCCATTTCCCCTTAAACACTTGTTGGTTTTTATTTGCATTTACAGATTGATCAGCCGGGGCTGGGCCTGCCTTCTCGGGACTACTACGAGTGCACTGGTGCATACCAAGAGGTGAGGGCAGCTGACACACCACTCTTGACAGTTTTGGGTTTTAGCCTGTATTTTCAAGGCAGCTGCTTGACTTTTTAAGACCTCTTGGAAAGAGATAAACATGAAACAGCTTAGCTTTGTTATAGAGCCTCTGCCAGGCTCAGAGCTGGATCAAGAGCTATCCCCTGACTGTCAGAGTTGCATTTAGACAGAACACAAGTGGTCATGATCAGCCCTGTTCTGTCACTGCAAAAAGGAAACCACTCCTGAGCTGTGACTGACTGGCAGCACCTGGCAAATGCTGCAGGTGAACTATTTCTACCAGGAATAGGCTTGGAAAGAAAAACAGAACGTTCAGGACCAAAGAGACATTTTGCTGCATGAAAGATCTGAAAAGATCACAGTCTCCTACATCAACTGCTGGACACAAACACAGCAGCAAAGGATGTGGTGCCATAGAAATGGCTCAGATACCTGAAACCTTGGACGGTGTCCTTTAATTCTTGTTTACTCATTACTGCTGTGGCTCTCATTAGCCTGTTAACACGGACACTGTATCCCTGTTGCTAATCTTGGATGTGCTCGAAGTCCTTGAGAGCTGATGGGTGTCTGTGCTGAAGTCATGGAGCTGAAACTGCTACACAGTGACCTTTAATTAACCACATTCCTTCTGTGTAATTAAATGCAGAAGCAATGAGAAAGTATACGGGCCGCTTGGGCTTTGTAGGTATTTTGCTGATGTGCCTACAGTTAATAGTGATTACATTTAATTACAGATCACATGCTCATTAGGACAATCATTGCCATCTGAACTGCTCAGTTCCATGTGAGATGGCCTTTAGGAGCTGACTCACATTGCACAATCTGCTCCTTCCATGTGTTGTGTTAACTGCAGCACTGAGAGACAATTCCTGTCCTCTGACCTACCTGAGAATCAGCTCTGCACTGCTGGAAAGTAGAGGAGGAAATGTTGTTGAAAAACAGCTTTATCACTGGCAGGCAGGTTCCCAGTGTCCCAGAGTCCTTCCAAGCATGAGTGCTCCGGGTGAGAGCTGTTCCCTCCCAGCCTGCTCTCAGCTCTGGCTCCTGCTGTGTTATCCCACTCCAGGAGCTGCACACAGCAAACATCACCCCTGCCTCCAGCAGGACTTCCCACCCCGCAGCTACAGGTGGAACTGCCAATGAAATCATTTTAAAATCTTCTTCTCTTGTAAGATACAGATGGCTCTGCTCAGACAGGAGTGATTCTGAGGTCTTAAGCTTCCACTGAAATCGCTGAGACTATTTATACAGTCCAGATGAAATTTAGCTGATTTAGTTCTTTGCTGCCTGACCTAAGAGCTGCACTTAGGAGAAGAATAAAGTCACTGATTGGTACCTAAAAATCCTTGCTGATCCCTGTCCCTGTCCCTGCTGGTCCCTGTCCCTGTCCCCATCCCTGTCCCTGCTGATCCCTGTCCCTGCCCCTGCTGATCCCTGCCCCTGTCCCCATCCCTGTCCCTGCTGGCAGCTCTGTCCCAGCTGCCCAGCCCCAGGTGCCACAGCCCCAGGTGGGCACAGCCTGGCCCTGCTGGCAGGGAGGGATGCCCGGGGGGGGACAGGNATCATTGCCATCTGAACTGCTCAGTTCCATGTGAGATGGCCTTTAGGAGCTGACTCACATTGCACAATCTGCTCCTTCCATGTGTTGTGTTAACTGCAGCACTGAGAGACAATTCCTGTCCTCTGACCTACCTGAGAATCAGCTCTGCACTGCTGGAAAGTAGAGGAGGAAATGTTGTTGAAAAACAGCTTTATCACTGGCAGGCAGGTTCCCAGTGTCCCAGAGTCCTTCCAAGCATGAGTGCTCCGGGTGAGAGCTGTTCCCTCCCAGCCTGCTCTCAGCTCTGGCTCCTGCTGTGTTATCCCACTCCAGGAGCTGCACACAGCAAACATCACCCCTGCCTCCAGCAGGACTTCCCACCCCGCAGCTACAGGTGGAACTGCCAATGAAATCATTTTAAAATCTTCTTCTCTTGTAAGATACAGATGGCTCTGCTCAGACAGGAGTGATTCTGAGGTCTTAAGCTTCCACTGAAATCGCTGAGACTATTTATACAGTCCAGATGAAATTTAGCTGATTTAGTTCTTTGCTGCCTGACCTAAGAGCTGCACTTAGGAGAAGAATAAAGTCACTGATTGGTACCTAAAAATCCTTGCTGATCCCTGTCCCTGTCCCTGCTGGTCCCTGTCCCTGTCCCCATCCCTGTCCCTGCTGATCCCTGTCCCCATCCCTGTCCCTGCTAGTCCCTATCCCTGCCCCTGCTGATCCCTGTCCCTGTCCCTGCTGATCCCTGTCCCTGTCCCCACTGGTCCCTGTCCCCATCCCTGTCCCCATCCCTGTCCCTGCTGGCAGCTCTGTCCCAGCTGCCCAGCCCCAGGTGCCACAGCCCCAGGTGGGCACAGCCTGGCCCTGCTGGCAGGGAGGGATGCCCGGGGGGGGACAGGGAATGGCTGCACACGTTAAAAAGGTGTGTCCCTGCCTTAGGAGCTGAATATACCAGAACACTTCTATAAATAAATCTGATGACATGCACACCTTATTAATCCTAGGTTTAATCACTGGTTTGGTAGATTACATTGCATAAACCAGATTTATTATTTGATAGCTGATCCAGAACTATGTATGTTTTTTATTTGCATTGAAAAGAAATATTGAAAATGGCATTTCTGTTGACAGAAAAATGAGTATGACTTACCAATGAGGAATTAGAATTACAAATAATAATGGAATTACAATAAAACTGAGGTTCCATAAAATATAATGACACCTTAAGATATTTGGCAGTGTGAGTTTTCAGAGAATTTGCTGCTGTATTTACATGCTTATCATTAGGGAACTCTTTAATGTTAAAATTCATATATATTCCCTATATATAGATAATATATGAATATTTCTATATTCATATATAATGTTAAATTTCATATATATTTCCTATGTATAGATAATATATGAATATTTCTATATTCACATATAATGTTAAATTTCATATATATGAAATTTAACATTAACAAGTTCCCTAATGATAAGAATGTAAATATACTAATCTGTCACTGTCACTAATGGTACAGCAATGGGAATTCTAACTGTTCCAAGGCTGGAAGAGATTCACAGCTTCTGGGAGTGCTTTTCCCAAAAAGCCAATTCCCTTGTTTTATGTTCCTGGGAACACAGCTCTTTGGAAATGGTATTTTTGGAAGTTGTAATTAAAGTGAGCTAGAAAAAACATGGGTGATGGTTTAAATATGGACATCCAAATGTCTCATTGTAAATAATGCAAACTGTGCAGTTGTTGGGAGTGTTCAGCTTTGAACAGTGCTCCAGCTACCCGGCAGTGCTCCATGAGGGAATATTCACACTTCACTTCTAGTTGTGATCTAACAGTATTTCTGATAAAATTGACCTGTTTAAATAAGGGATGAAGAACTGTAGTTCATAAAGATGAAGATAAAATCTTGAAGATAATCAAGGTATGCTCTACTTGGAAGAGTTTTGTCTTTAAACTGTTCCTGTTTTTCCCTGCAGGCATGTTCTGCCTATGTTGATTTCATGATTTCTGTAGCTGAACTAATCCTACAAGAAAGAAATATTTCTGTCAATGAGAGTGATATTTCTGCACAAATGAGAAGAGTTATGGACCTGGAGAAAGAGATTGCCAATGTAAGAAAAACATCTTCAAACTATCCTTTAAATAACTGACTTTTTTTGTAACACCTAGGAGAGCTGACTGTACAGTGAGTGGTTGAGCTCCTCGCTGATGCTGTTTTGTGGGAGTAGGAATGTATGGAGCCTGTTACACCTGGAGGAGCAGACAGCAATGCAGCTGTGGCCTGGGAGGAGCAAGGGAAATATTTGAGGCAGCTGTTTTCCAAGCAATGAAATGCTTTATCCTGATCTGTTCACAGAAACCCTGCAAGAGCAGAGAGAGACAGACTTGGGTTTTGGTTAATGTGGTTCAGAGTGTGAGTTTTGGGAGATGCTTTGGGGCCTCTCCTCCCTTTGTCCTGTTTCCCCATGGGCTGTTTGGTTCCCAGAGCAGCAGATTCCCAGCCCCTGGCCTGCTGTGAGCACAAGGTCATGTTTGTGCTGCACAAGCTGCTCCACAATGCTGATTGTTCCAAGGGCATTTTTAACCAAACGCTGCTCTCCCTTAAAAGAAAAGGGCAAAGGAAAAATAATATCATGAATTTGACTTTGGAGAAATAGGGAGAGTTTGAATGTGCATGGAGAAAACCAAAGGCATTGATGAGCAAACCATGGCTTATTATTATTAACCATTGCAGCAGGACCTGAAGCTGGGGATGACCATGAAACAGGCTGAATACACATTTTATAGCTCCAGCTAATTTTGATAGTAAGCTCACATACTTGGAGAAACCATTTATGTAAACTAAAACCATCTGATTTTGATTTTCTTCATTTTCGTGAGAAACACACCTCTGGGCTTGGATCAGAGATGGGCAATTATTATCAGAAAGAGAATTCATTGAATAAAGGTATTAAAGAGGAGTATGAAAGGAACCCACACCTGCAATGTCCCTGCAGCAGTTGCTGGTGGTGCTGGGGCAGCTGCCGCTGCCTGGGGTTTTAATCTTTCATCCAAAACTCAGTATCAGCCTGAATGCGACTGAAGAGAGCTGCCATTGTACTCTTGGGAATTTGTTAAAAAAACAGAAAAAACCACTGAATGCACAATAGAATAGGAAAGGGGAAGCGGAAGAGAAGCATAGAGATAAAAGGCTTGGCATAACTGATTTTTCAAAGCACTTTAAAAGGGTGAAATCTGCTGCTGTGGATGCAGATGTTGAAGTCAGCAACTCACAAACAGGCAGGGCAGCAGTGCACCCTGATCAGAACCAAGACTCCTGGGAACCCACTCAATATACTCAGTAATTTTCTCCTCATTAACTCTGACAGGCAACAACAAAATCTGAAGACAGAAATGATCCACTTCTGCTGTACAACAAAATGACCTTGGCACAACTCCAAAGCAACTTCTCACTGGAAATCAATAATAAGGTGAGTGATCAATAACCTGGTATTTAACCTCTCATTTATCACTGATGGGACTAAACAATGAAGCCTGAATTTTTTTTTCTGTTAAAGACATGACATATTTGCAGTTGAACAGGATCCCTGATGTGCACAGTCTTACTCTTCTGATGGCACTGAAGTGTATGCACATTCTGTACCCACTGCTTCTCCTGACCTGAAGGCACATCTTCCCATCTGCCTCAATACAGATGGAAAAGCACAAGGGAGAAAAAATATCCCATGGAAGGTGTGTCTGCCCATGGCAGGGATTGGAAAGAGATGATCTTTAAGATCCCTTTCAACCCAAACCATTCTGTGATTCTGTGATCCTGTTCCTTATCCTCATGGCTTCAGGGCCCAGGACAAAAGTCCAGCCTGTAGCCACCAGCTGCTTCAGGGATGTTCAGTGGACTACTGAGCCCCATTCTGTTTATCCAGAGCTGCAGATTCAGAACAAAAATCCAGTTTGTCCAGCAGTGCCTCTGTAAATATTGCTCTCCAGGCTGTCAGGCCCATGGAACAGGAGAATTCTGCACATCCCTCCCACTGCAGCTCCCCAGGGACGTGTCAGCTCTGCTCTCCCCCTGAGCCATGTGCTGTTTGTGCAGGACAGCTTTAACTCCTGGCACCAGAGCTGAAAAGCAGCCCAAGCTTTGCTAACACAGCTCTGTCTCCTCAGGAACACAACGTCGCACTGGACAAGGGTGGTTTTGACTCTCATGACTTTTATTGAGGTTTCTGAGGCCAGGAAGGTGCAATGAAACAGTGTTATTCCTGGCACTTTTTCATATTCACTGCAATTTTATTGACTTTAATTCTCTGACAGTTCCCTCCTGCCTGGTTTAATTGGTTTCATAATTCACCATCTCCCACAGGTGTAGTTGGTTACCATTACAGTCATCCTGTCAGAAAACAACGACTCCTGTTATACAATGGCATTGCCCTGGTTATTATTAGTTCCTGGGGGGTGCTGCAGATCAGACTAATTTTAATTTATTCCAAAATGCTCAAAAGACACTTGATGGGAGTTGGAAGTGTTGTAATGTCTAAGGATAGAACAGCAATTATTCCCAGGCTTAGTCTGAAGTTTGCTGCTCCTCTCTCAGACCTGCAGTGACTGTTCCTGAAAGCTTATCTGCTCTCCTCAGCTACTTCCACTTGTTTGATGGAAGACATTGCCTCTTCCAACAAATCTTCCCAAGGATGCAGGCAGGGAAAAATCACCAACAATTTTTACAGTAATAGGCAGAACAGAAACCTCAAAAATTAACAAAAAAATGTGTTAGTTTGAAATCAAAGCAATTTCTCTACCCTTTCTGCCAAACACCCCCTTATGTTAACAACATTTTTGGAGCTATAAATGATCTCAGGCCAGTTATTATTACAATGACCCCATTTATAAGCAGTGTAAATATTAGGGAAACTAAAGGCAGAGCATTTGTGTCATGCAAACAGACTTAAACTGTTTATGATAGAACCATATCACAATGCATATTGATTTTCCAGGCGTTCAACTGGTCAGAATTCATAAATGCTATTATGTCAACTGTCCAAATCAACATTGACAACACGGAGCACGTCATTGTTTATGACCCTGACTACCTGCTCAAGCTCAGGTCTATTCTCACGAAATACTCTTCCAGGTAGGTGTGTTAAGCATTCTTGGTATTTGCATTTTCTTTCCAGAAAACTTAAAAAGCCTCAAAACATCACCAGATTATGAGTGTTGTTTTGTTAAACAGAGACCTGCAGAATTACATGACCTGGCGGTTTGTGATGGATCTTGTCAACAGCCTCAGCCGGGACTACAAGGACACGAGGAATGCTTTCCGTAAGGTGCTGAAATTCACCTCTCCCTAAGCTTCAAAGATGGCTTTTGTGAGCCTCAAAAGATAGGTATTTAATGGAGGTGTAGTATAGAAATATTTAATGTCTTTTGGATTTTGCACACAAAAGCCAGATGTGTTTGCTGAGCCTCTGCTGGAATGGATCTATAATTTATGGGATTTATGCCTGATAGCTGCATGGATTTGAAAGCACTGCTCTGGTGCTTGGTGTCTTGTTTCTCTGAATCTAAATTAATCCCCATTTTGGTATCAGAACAGTCCCATTTATTTGCAAGGGATTACAGTTTGACTGACTTGTTAGAAACTCTTCATCATCCAAAGGAATACATTCCAAGGCAAACATTATGGCCCCAGTGCTGGTTTTCAGTCATTTGATCCTGCTGATAGCTTAGTGCTTTTAAGGAAATGCTGAGCAATTTCAGCAGTTGGATGTGGAAGTTCTTTGTATTTCCACAGCAGAACTTGTTCCTCTGTAGGAATTTTTCAGTGATCCTTTCATTGCAGAGTGAGTGCAGCTGAGTGCCCCAAGCAGGAGCAGTGTGCCTGTGTGCATTGGGGTGGAGGGGCTGCTCTGAAGCCCCTTTGCCCTGTGTGTGTGTGATATGTGGAAAAGACTTTATAACTCGTAGAGAGTTATAAAGTAGGTATGTATTTATTTAGTGTTGAGGTGTGTGGGGATAATTTTTATTAAAGTATGCACACTGAAACTTTAAATTATTGTTTTATTTATTTCTTAATAAAATCAAGAAATATTTACCATTTTTTTTATTTACTATTTTTTCACTATTCACTATTTTTTGCTTTTTAATTCTCTGTCTCACGTGTCCCACAGGCCCTGTATGGCACCACGTCCGAGACTGCCGTGTGGCGCCGCTGTGCCAACTACGTCAACGGGAACATGGAGAGCGCCGTGGGCCGGCTCTATGTGCAGGAGGCCTTTGCTGGGGACAGCAAACACGTGGTAAAGCCCCCAGACCCCGTCCTGAGTGCCACCAAAGTGGCACTTCACCACCACCACGTGCCCCCTGGCACGGCTTTGATTGCTGTTTTTATTGCAGCGGAATCAAAGTGGGTTTGGGTTGTGAGGTTTTATTGTAACGGTTGTTACCAAGGTTTAAAAGTGCAAGTTGTTATTAGAGTACAGTGTGAAGTGTGAGGCTTGCAGGTAGGTGCACACCTGCCTGCTCTCTGAGCCAGGTCCTTGGGCAGGCTGTGCACAAGCCCTTCCTCACATCCCAGGAGCAGCACTCGCTGTTCTTTGAGACAGACACCATTCACACCAAGGCACAGGGGCACTTGGCTATTTCTGCTTGCCTTCTGCCACACAGAAAGTTCTGGAAATGGAACTGAAGTGCAGCCTCGGTTGGCTGCGACCACCACTGGAATCCTGGTGTGAAATGACCCATTTTGGGGTTGGCATAAACACAACAGTTCCATCAGATGCACAACATCCAGCGGGGCAATGCCTATCGGGTTTTGGTAGCCTGAATGACTGAATGCATTGGCCACCATCTTACTCTGTGGGCTTGTAACATTCTGATGTTTTTTACAGGTTGAAGAAATGATTGCAGACATACGTGATGTTTTTATAAAAACCTTAGATGAACTTTCCTGGATGGATGCAGAGACCAAAAAGAGAGCAGAACAAAAAGTAAGTTCTGTCTGAAATATTGGTAATGTGTAGTTCTATAAAAATAGATATTTCAATTGTTTGTCCTGACAAAAAATAAGCAGTAACTTCTGTCAATATATTATAATACAAATACATTTATAGTTGGGCTTATATAGGCACAGTAGCTTAGGATTCCATGGGAAGGGGCCTCTGGAGATAGGCACACAAAATAGGATACAAGATAGTATACAAGATAAAGACCTTTCAGGAAAATCAGTGATTAAGGAGCTAGATAATGAATATCTACAGGAAAACAATACTGAAAATGAGAAGGAATTATTTCTGGTGATTTGACCAGCTATTAGGAGGAACAGGATAAAACCCATAAACTTGTGCTTTCAATGAAAAAATAATGTAAACAAAACCTATATAAAAATTAACATCCTGTGGTTTCTGCAGTGGCTTCCATATTGCCTTTCTTATATAATTTCTTGTTTAAAAACATGGCTGGATTTGCTATGGATATCAAATTTCCTTGTCCTTAGGCAAGAGCAATTAGAGAGAGGATTGGTTATCCCGATGAGATCGTGACAGATGACGACAAGCTCAACAGTGAGTACCAGGAGGTAAGTTTGCACAACAGGGAGGAGAATTAGAAAAGGCTCTTCAGAGGAGAAAATGTGCATTTGCTTTCCTTGGCCCAGGGAGCCTCGTGCAGGTGCACAGCCCTGTGTGAGCCCAGCTGCAGGGGGAGGGAGCAGGTGTGACAGCCAGGCTGCTGGGGCTGACCCAGCATGGGATGGGACAGCTGGCAGGGGATGGGACACCCAGCAGGGGATGGGACACCCAGCACAGGATGGGACACCCAGCAGGGGATGGGATACCCAGCACAGGATGGGACACCCAGCACGGGATGGGACACCCAGCAGGGGATGGGACACCCAGCACAGGATGGGACACCCAGCAGGGGATGGGACACCCGGCAGGGGATGGGACACCCAGCAGGGGATGGGACACCCAGCAGGAGATGGGACACCCGGCAGGGGATGGGACACCCAGCAGGGGATGGGACACCCAGCACGGGATGGGACACCCAGCAGGGGATGGGACACCCAGCAGGGGACGGGACAGGCTCTGATGGCATTCCAAGGACCTGGCTGCATTCTGGAGGGTTATGTGAGGACAAGCATGCAGCCAGTGGTGTTCAGGGCAACATTGCATCGGGCACAGGCTGGCCCAGCACTGGGTGCATGCACAGGCACGGAGCTGACTCAGTTCTGTCTGACATGGAACTGCTCTTTACCAAACTGGTTTGCAGCTGGCATCTCCAGAGGTTAAGGCCAACACCAACAATTGCTGAACTCCACTCAAAATATGTGTAGAAAGAGAGAATGAAGAGCTCTATAGAAAATACCCAGCTAACATAGACCCAGCTACAATATCAACTCTGTGATGGAGCAGAGCTCTGCAAACCAAGGTCTAATTGTAGATCCAAAAACACTCTTAGAAATGTGTTGCTTAGCTGACCATGCTTAAGACTAGATTTTCCTGATCCGTGTCTTTTATCCCAAATCAATAACACCACCACTTACTCCTCTTCCCTCTTTCTTTTTAGTTGAACTACAAAGAAGAAGAATACTTTGAAAACATTATTCAAAATTTAATCTTTACCCAGAAGAAAAGGTTGAAAAAGCTTAGAGAAAAGGTGGACAAAGAAGAGTGAGTATTTAATAATACTGTGTCTAGTCTTTTATCCAGTTTGCACAGGAGAAGGTACCTTCCAACTTGAAATATTCTGTGATTCTGTTACACAGTTTCTAGGCTTATTCTAGCAATCATTAACTTTGCCATTAACAATTGAAATACTAACATTTATTCTTCTGGTATTACCAGGTGGATAAGTGGAGCTGCTGTTGTCAATGCTTTTTACTCAGCAAGTAGGAATCAGATAGGTAAGGTTTACCAATTTATTGATGCCCAAATTCTCTATTTTTTATACATGTATGTATGTACTTTTAAAATCAGGAAGTGAAACAATCTTGATATTACAAGTTTGAGTATAAAGATTCCTAATGTCAGCCTACCCAAAACCATCCCTGGAAATAAAGACCCCTGTCCATTCTGGCTAAAGATTAGAACCACAAGGAGGCCACAAGGTTTCTCATCTTGTGAACCATCCCAGCTCCCTTGACAGTCACAAAACATTTCACAACATTAATTATGCTTCTCAATATTTCTGCCATGTCCATTCTGCAAATAGTGTTTAAATTTTAGTCACAGACTGCAGTGTCCTTTCTAGGCCATCAGTGAGGTACTGTGATCCACCTGTAACTCCTGAAAAAGTCTAAAAAAATGAAAAAACCTTGTCTTGAAGGGCTCTGCACAGAAATGAAACAAGATTATTTCTTGATGTGAGCATGTAGCTCTTTACTGAACAGTTAACACAAGGACTTCCAGAAGGCTTTGTTTAAAATAGCTTTGTTCAGTAAATTGTAGGAAAGGAATCATGATGTGGAAGACTGAAACTGGTGACTGGCAGCTGATGTGAGTCATAAATTCTTACCTCATCCTTTAACTATGGCATGCACAGGATAATTAAAGCAGTCTGATCTTTAGAGTGATGTCTGACTTAGCTCAGAACTAGACTTTTAAAAAGCCCTGTAAAGAGCAGTTGTGTGCATGATGTGTAGGGAGCTCGGAGCTCTGTTGCTCCGTCTGGGCATGGCTCCACCAGCAGGTCAGGCCTTGAGGAAGCCACCCCGAGCTGCTGCTGGCCAGGTAGCCCCGTGTGCTCGCCCAGGAGCCCCTGGCTCTGAGGCTGCACAGCCCTGAGTCCCCATCCTGGGGACAGCTTCCCCAGCCAGCACTCCAGAGGTCACTGCTGTGCCCTGCACACCCCATGGCACTGACACTGCTGTTAAACCTGTGCTTCCTGATGACAGGATTGAGCAGTGGGGTATTTCCTTCCCTGGCAGACTGGGCACAGACAGCAGAACTGCCTTATTTCTAACCTGTCCATTATTTTGGGGTTTTCCCATGGTTCTTTCTCGTCCTGAAAGAAAGCCCTAGAACTGAACTGGGTTTGTACTGAAATGCAAGAAGTATCAATCTTCTTTCTTTTTCTGTGTGAGAACTGTCACCCAGTTCCTTCTGTCTGTTTAAGTAGTGTAGAGTTACATCCACCTCCTTCCCAGGGAGAATTAATACTTTATATTGCCACAGCAGCAGGGAGGCAGGAAAAGCCTTCATGAGATACTAAGTGGAATTGAATATTTTATAGTATTTTATTACTCTTAATTTATAAAAATATCAGAATTGCAACACGGTTTCTTTGGTTTCAAATGAATTGTTTTGTAGAAGCCTAGAAAAATGAGCAGAGAAATGGGTAAAAGGAACTGCTTTGTTCCAGTTCTTTTATTGACAGCTTGGCCTATTTTTTATTGATTCTAGTGGGAGTTACTTGTATTTTCAAGGGAAGAATAAATTCCTGTCTCTAAGATTGATTTGTGATGGAATGATCAAATAATTCATTCTTCTTGGGGGACACCCTCCCACTCCTCACAATGTTGTGAGGTTTGTTTAATGATGAGACAGAAGTCTGTGAATGCTAAGTGATGTAAATTGGAACAAGCTGCTTTTTCCTGCAGAGCAAAACAGTAACAAAGCAAAAGCTGGTCATGATTTTGGAAGTGTCTGAGGAGAGGAGGGGTCCTGCTGCTCTGTCCCTCCTGTCCTACAGCATTCCCACGTGTCAGTCACTTGTTGCTGCTGGGAGAGCAGAGGGAACAGGGTGGTTTTGGTTGAAGCCCATTAAATTCTGGCCTCGCTGTACCTGCAGGATAATGAGGCGGGGCCTTAACTGTGCTGTGGCTTTTTTTTTTTCAGTCTTCCCTGCAGGCATCTTGCAGCCCCCTTTCTTCAGTGCCTCGCAGCCCAAAGCTCTGAATTACGGCGGCATAGGAATGGTCATCGGGCACGAGATCACACACGGCTTTGATGACAACGGTGAGGCTCTGACTGCTGCTCACAAAACACTCAGTGTCACAGTGCTAGTGACAAAACACCCAATGCACAGGGTGCTTTACAGGCTTTAGTGCTTAACCCTTCCAGGGAGCACACAAGAGGGAGATGGATTTCCATATGTAACACTGAGTCTGGATTTCTGAGGCATTACAGTATTGCTCTCCCAAAAGCACAATCCAAAGTCTTACTGGCTCCCCTTCTCACTGCACCAAACCCTCTTTTCTTGTATAAATAATTCTGTTTAATGGCCTGTTACAGGCAGGAATTTTAATGAGAATGGAGACCTGGTGGACTGGTGGACTGAAGCATCAGCACGGAATTTCAAGGAGCTGTCCCAGTGCATTGTGTACCAGTATGGGAACTTCTCTTGGGACCTGGCAGGTGGACAGAACGTAAGTCCAGTTTGTGGAGCTGCCTGTGCTGGTTTGATGAGACAGCTCTGCTTGCAGGAAGGTACAAGAAGTTGTTTCTCTCTGTTGCCCTGGCTGGCTCTTTACAGCCTGACAATATATTCCATCACACAGGACACGGAAAAGATGAAACTCCCAGCCCTGAGGTTTTCCCAAAACATGTGTTGAAGTGTGGGAACTCAGAGAGAGGACAGTAAAAATAGAGAAGAAAATTTCAACATATTTTTCTGCCCTTTTATTCACACATAAAATTCAACCAAAGGACGATTCTAGATTTTGCAGCTTTGACTATTATAAATCAATATGTTGGACTAAAGGTTAAAATATGGGTTTTTTTTTAAATAGAATTAGAGATTTCCCATTATCAAAGCTTCATCATCTTTGGTGACTTGACTGACTTAGGAATACCTGCTAAATAGAGATCTTCTGTGTATGTGGCTACCAAGAAGCTGCTGAACTTGCCTACTATACAGAAAAATACCTACTAGCAGGTTTGCTGGTGTCAGTTAAGAGACAATTTCAGCAATTTGGAGTTGGAATTTAACTTGTCTACAGACTACAGATTCTGTCCACTTCCTCTAACTGGAACTGTGGTAGGAAACTGAGGATTAAACACAAGGAGAAAAAAGGAAGAATAAATGAATAATGACTAAGTAGCAGAAAATCTGGGTAAGAGATACAGAGCCTAGAAAGTTGCCTGGAGGGGAAGGAAGAGGATTAGATTAACAATAGTATCTCAAAACATGGATTTTGAGACAAGGGACGTAAGGACTTTTCAGAGATTTTAATATAATCTTCTGCTAAACCTTCAGATTTTAAGGTAATTCTTGCCTTTAGAAACTGAAAAATGCACAAAGTTTGGTGTTACAGGTCCTGGATGAGCTTTTCTTTCAGAAATCAATACTTTTCCTTTCTACTTTACAGCTGAGTGGAATCAACACACTGGGAGAAAACATTGCTGATAATGGGGGTGTGAGACAAGCATACAAGGTAAGGAGTATCCATTTTTCTAGTTTAGCTGAAACTGTCAGAGATTAAGAAAATCAGTTTCAGAGCCTTGGAAGAAGCAGCACAATTTCTGTGTTAGGGCCAGGGCCAGAGCTACTGTGCCATCAAGGCCTGGATTAAAGCTACTGGCCAGCTGTGGTATTTCTCTCACCCTGTTAATCATGTCAGGCTACAGATTACCTGTTCCTAGGGAACTCTTTCTCATTTTTTTTTCCTTTGTGAATAAGGAATGTGTGGAATGGAAACATTCACTGGCTCGCACTTGGACCATGACCTAAGGAAAGTGCTGATACCAGCAGCTGTCTGCCTCTGGCTGTCCTTTTCCCCAGCTTTTCCATGCCAGGAAGGAGGGGCAGAATTCCTTTTTTCTGATCCATAAACATGAACACTTTGCTTTCCATCTTGTACAGGTTGCTCGGGCCCTCTGTACTGTATCCCAGGATTCAGAGACACTGGACTCCCTGCACTAAGCCTTCCATGGGGGCTGGATGCTTTTTGGCTTTGCTTTCCTTCTCTTCCTCACATGGCTGCTGGACTCCCTAGATTGGCCACTGTTGAGACTGGCAGTCAGAGAGACACAGGTTCTTTTTGTTCTGTCAGCATGGTCTGGAACAGAGTAGCTCAGCCTCTCTATCAGCTTTTCTTGTTATTCACAAATCTGATGGCTGCAAGCCTCAACAACGTGATCCTCCTCTTCCTTCCCTGAACACCTTCTTCTGTGGCAAAATACTCAACACTTGACAACTGAGTGCTGTCCTGCTCAACAAAGAGCCTCTGGGATGCATGGGCCAGTTCTCACTGGGAATGGACATGTTTGAGAGCAAAGACAATTATTAATGAGAGTTTAAGGAATGATTTGGAAGCCTAAAAGAGGCATCAGGCTTATTAGATTAGTCTGATCTTCAATTACTGGAATATTTGGGCAAAGTACAAAGCCATGAAAGGGGATATGCTTTCTGAAAGGAATGGGAATAGCCAGAAAAATTAGATCAGAAATATTAAAAATTATTATGACATCATATAAACAGTAAGAAAGGTCCAAAAGGAATCTTGAGAGGTGAATATTCCACGTCCCTCTCCGTGCAGGTAGAATCAACCCCTTCTGCATCCTTCCAGCTCCCACAGGAGCATTCCCACTGCCTCCTCATGGCACTCCCAGTGCCATGGCTCTGCCTCCAACAGTGCAAACACAACAATCTGCTCCTTTCTCTCCTGTGACCTTTCACATATTTGAAGACTTACATGCTTCAGGGCCCAGACTCCTCTCCTTTAGACTAAACAAACTCAATTCTTCCGATCTTTCCTCATAGGTCATGTTTGCTAGACCTCTGCTCATTCTTGCTGCTTTCTTCTGGACTCTCTCCAGTTGGTCCACATCTTTCTTGAAGGGCAGTGCCCAAAGCTGGCCAGAGCTCCAGCTGAGCCCTGGCCAGCACCAAGTGCAGCAGGAGGATTACATCACGTATTTCATATAAGCCCCTCCTGTTTACACATCCCAGTATGACATTTGCCTTTTTTGCAGTGCTCTGGCACTGCTGGCTCTTGTTGAGCTGTTGTCCATGGAAACTTCCAGAGCCTTTTCCATGGACCTGCTATCTGCTCGTTCCTCAGCTGTGCTTGGGCAGTTGATTGGCTTTTCTTGTGTGGTGCTTTGGCATTGATTTCAGGCAGAACACTGCTCCAGCATCTTTCATCAGTGATCATACACTAACAACACACTGTTTGATATGTCTCCATAAGAAACATGAAAGCAGCTGTTTTTACTATGGCAAGGTTTTAAAGTCTTCTGCAATTCACTTTGAAAAAACCAAACCCCAAAAAACCCACAGTGGAATAAATCTCTTTTTCATAATGCAGCATTAGATAATTGATAGCACAGCCCTAAGAAATGGCCCTGTTGGCTTCTGCTTCAAGGTGGCACATGTGGGATGGATGGCCAAGGGAGGCAACAATTAATTATGTCAAAGAATCTGTGTTCCTCCTTGTCATCATTTCATTTTGACTGGAAAAAGGCTGGAAGTGGTAACATTTCTACTCACTTCATTCTACAGGCTTATGAAAACTTTGTGAAAAAACACGGAAAAGAAAAGCTTCTTCCTGGTCTCGACATGAACCACAAGCAGCTGTTTTTCCTGAACTTCGCACAGGTATCCTTTGCTTCTTGCCTGAGGGCTTTGAAAACCTCTTGATATTACAGTTTAACAGCAAGTCAGAACAGGCTGGCTCCCATGGGCTAACTAAGAGCCAGCAGAGCTGAGCAGTGTTCACTGCAAAGCAGTGAAAATAAAGTCTTATTAGGTGATTTTTTATCTTCCCTAAAGAAATTAGTTCAGCCACTCATAAGCCTGCTAGGAAGTGCCTTTGTCTGAGGACAATGACATACTTTTTTTTTAACAAAATACACTGTTTTTTCTCTATGTTCTAATGTGAAATTTATTGTCATGAACATTAGGTGTTTCATAGTTAAATGACAGCAGGTCTCTTCCTGTAAAATCTTAGGCTAATGATGCTTTTCTTTGTTACCTGTGCAGGTGTGGTGTGGAACATACAGACCAGAATATGCAGTGAACTCCATCAAGACAGACGTGCACAGCCCAGGCAAATTCAGGTCAGCAGAGCCAGCAAGCCACAGTGCAGTCCCGAGGTGTGACACCTCTGCAGCACGGCTGTTTGTGCTCTTACTGGAGTGAGCCTGCCCAAGGGCTGGCTGCCCTTCCCAGGGCAGGTTTAACATCCACACATCCCCAGGCAGAGCACACTGGGGCTGCTTAGCAGGGGACAGATGGGCTGGGCTGTCCCTGTCCCTTCCGGCAGGCAAAGCCCTTCCCAGGCAGCTCCACAGGCAAAGGAAGGATGTGGGATCATTGTCTCATCCTTGAGGAGATCCAGCCTGATTCTGTCCACACTATGGAGCAGCTTTGAACAGTCTCCACCACAGGACACACACACCATCACCTGGCTGTCACTGTGTGGCTCTTACTGCAGAACCACAGTGACTGTCTGGAATCCAGGGCTCATCCACAAGTCCCTGGCTCCCACAATAGCTCCTGATAGGGTTCTTACACACCAAGAGCACGGATGAACCTCTGTCCTCCACTGAAGTCACAGGTAGAATCAGTGGGAGATCACTGCCCCTGGCTCTTAACAAACCCACGTGCTGTGGTACGATAGCAGATGTGCATTTTGTGTCTGGTGTGCTCAGCCAGCCTTCCCAAGGTCAGCTGGGCTCAATTCAGTAGAGCCATGCAGGAAATGTGGCTGCTCAGGGTGCAAGCCTTTGAGCCAGACTAGGATCTTTTCTTTTTGTCTGAAGTCAGAGCAGCCTATTCATCAGCAGTGTAACAATGTGCTCTAATAAACCTGTTTGGTCCAGTGCCACGGTATCAGTGGTAGTGCAGCCATCACAGCATCTGCTGGCTCTGGAAGGCTGAGTCACCTCCAGGCTCCATGTCCACAATAGCCAAGTTCTCTGCTGATACAATCCACTACATTAATTCCAGTATCTTTCTTTCAATGGCTTTTCACCAAATCTTGTCTATCCCACACACTCAAATATGTAGTGAAAGCAGTGACTGTTCCCTCCCTGTTCTTGCCTGGTCTCATTGTGGGTGGGTTGTGCTATCTGGGATCTCTCCCAGAGGCAGTTGGTGCACCAGCTCCTACAGGCATTCCTGTCTGGTCTCAGTGCTAATGAGGCTCCAGAGGCTCTTCAGAACCTCAGCACATCTGATTTGGAAGAGGTACAAGGCCTTTGAAGTTGACTAGTTCAGCATCTCAGTGTAACAAGCTGTGTTTGTGTGTACCCTGGATACATTACATCCTGCTGTGCTGTCTGTACCTCGGTAGGACAGGCTATAAACTTTATATGCAATGATACAAGTGCTCATGAGAAACCAGACAGCATTCTTAGAATGGGCAGTCATTGTCAGGATGAGGCCCCCTAAGAGCTCTAAAATAGAAAACATTTCATGAGACATACCCACAAAATTAACACCTAATAACATACTACATAAGTGTCACAAAGGCTCCCAAGGTGCCTTTTCCAGTTATTATTTTACCCTGTGTGGGCTGTTTCTCCTTACAAGTAGGACAAACAGCTCCTCATAAAAATTGTTAATTTCAGAGCTCCCATTTTAGCAGTTCTAGTTCATTGGAGCAGTGTAGCACAGCTAGATCACCAAAATGCATGAGTTTTTGGATAACCCTTTTTCTGTGCCCACCTCCTGTTCCACTGCTGGCTCCCAAGGCCAGGGAGTCACTTTTGGCCTTGTAGAACAGTGGAAGTGTTGCAGGTGTCACTGCTGAACTTCACCTCAGCTTCTGTGGGCACACCCTGGTTCTAATGATGAACATAATTCTCAGAATTATCATGAAGTACTCAAAGGGGCAGTTCTTTAAAGAACTTCTGGGCCACAATCAATGTCCATCAGGATCTGCATCTGACCTGTTTCCCTGCATAGGTGTGTGCTGCTGTGTTCCCCATGCTGAAGGAACAAGTGACTCTTGGCAGACCCATTCACACATGTTCACAATTACACATATAAAATCAGCCTTAGCTGGAATGGCCTCATACTCACTTCCCATGTTGAGTTGAAAGCCATTGTTTGTATGAGTCTTTTTGCCAGGAAACTTGTTCACTGGAAAATCTGTGCAGAATGCCCAGAGGAGCAGCATGATCTCAGTTAAAACTTGGTTGGTGTAAAAATGTAAATGAACATTCACTGATGAGTTACCACCACAGCCCTTGACCTCAGGGTCTTATTTTCCCTTCACCAAGAAACTTGTCAGCAAAACGTAGCTGAAAAAATCCTCAGTGAAAACTACTGACAAGCACGAAATCTGCTCTAGGTGAAAGAACTGGCTTGTGAGAGCCAGCCATGAGGAAGGGACAGGTCCTGTGTTTTTGGGGTTACAATAGGGGCAAGACAAAGGGAAGAAGAAAACACAGGCAGCCCTTGAGGTGAAATGAAGCAACAGTCAGAGCTCAGCAACAGGGTGTTCCCCACACCAGTGAGGTGACACAACAAAACAAGTCAGAAAATATGGGTCATGTTGTTTGTTCCAAACCGAGGTGAGCAGCAGTGACAGCGTGTTGCTTTGTTTTGAAGGGTCCTGGGATCACTGCAGAACTCCCCAGAATTCTCAGAAGCCTTTTCATGCAGCACGACAGACAGCATGAATCCTGCCAACAAGTGCCGCGTTTGGTGACGGACTGCAAACCTCACGTCTCCAGGAGCTTTCCAAGAAAAGAGACCTTTCCAGTTGATTTTGAGAAGGGCAGGAGGGAAGAAAACTGAGGGGAATATGCTAGAGACACGGCTGTAATCCTTGGTAAACATGCAAACCCCAAATCATCACCCATCACAGACAGAAGAAGGACTGAGGCAGCGCTGGGCTGCCTCTCCCCCCGGAGCCCCTGGGCTCACCTGGCCGTGCACAGCCACACCTCACCTGTAGTTTTAACCCTGCCCCTGCAGCCAGTGGCTTTTGGATCCATTTTAAAATGGCAAAGTGGGTGAGTGCAGGTTTCTGATCGGGGGGAGGAAGGAAGTTCTCAGTAACACACATTTTAGCCATCATACCACAAGAGAGACACGACAGTTTGTATCCCAGTGTCAGACTTTGTACCCTCTGCAGTTATGGGAAATCTGTTCTACCAAATGTTTTCATTTTTACTTGAAACCATTTATACAAGAGGAGTCCAAAGACCTGCTGTACTTCAGTAACTTCTCACTAATTACCCAGCGTGTCCCTATTTACAACAGTTAATTTACAGCTTTCCAGCCCAACTGAAATCGTAGGTAATTTATTAATTTCTGTACCTATAATCTGTAAGATTGTGATCAAAGACCCTTTCACCATTTTCTAAGCTTTTTCTTGCTTTCTCTAAAGTTGCTCTTTTTTAAAGTTTCTAGTAATGTATAAATCATAGTTTTTATATTTAAATCTTGAGCTACACTTTTGACTTGAAGTATTGTAACATATTTTATCAGTGGCTGCATAGAACTGGGAAATTGGACTAAAGCATGGTATCAGGCAATAAGATAAAGCCTACAAAACTGAGTTCTCCAACGGAGGGCACTAACATTGGAGTTTTCAGGCTGACTCTGGCAGTGCTTAGGCTCTGATCCTGCACATAACTCGTACGTGTTCTGATCAATGTCAGTCCTCACATCAGGAAAGCTGCACAGCTGATTGCAAGAGTCTGAAGGAGCTTTAAGTAAGAGGGTAAAAGGCTTTAAATCTGCAATGATATGTATTAAACATTCTCATGCAGATTGCAAAGGAACTTACTGCTTTGTTTATCAAAGCAAAGACATTTCCAAACCAAGTACCAGATACCTCAGATGACTGCTACAATAGGTCTATTTAAAAACCTATGTCCTTTTAGCTTTCTGAGTTTGTCATCTGATCAAAACATTTTGATAATAAACTGAAATTATGAGCCAAATGCAGTGTGTGTTCTTCATAGGAATTAATGAAAATACAAACCAAAAATTCTCAGCAAATAAATGTCTGCACTTGCCCCTGAGCCCCACAGGTCAGAAAACACAGAAAACAACAAACAAATCCCTCTCAAAACTCCAGGATGGGCTTTGTGCAGGAACGAGCCTCTCACAGAGAGGGGCAACCCAGAGCTCCTCTATTTTCACACAGAAACCAACATTTCACACAGAAATCAACGTTTCACACAGAAATCAACACTTCGCACAGAAACCAACGTTTGACACAGAAATCAACACTTCACACAGAAACCAACACTTCGCACAGAAAGTAACGTTTCACACAGAAACCAACGTTTCACACGGAAACCAGCATTTCACACGGAAACCAACATTCTGCACAGCTGTGCACAGAACAAGGACCATAAGAAAGCCTCCAGCGCTCGGCGGGAGCCGGAGCGGGGCTGGACACTGAGGGAGAGCCGAGCCGGCCCTGCCCAGGTGAGGGAGCACCGGGGCCCCGCCCTCCCTCACCTGCGCTGTGCCCCGCGGCACACAGGTGTGCATCACCCGGGCAGCCCAGGTGTACCCGGACAGCCCAGGTGTACCCGGGCAGCCCAGGTGTACCTAGGCGGCCCTGGTGTCCCCAACCGCAACTAACCCCGCCCGGGGTCCTACCTGAGCCGGGCGATGTGGGGCTCCAGGTGCGCCCGGATCCGGGGTTCAGGGTTCACACCGAGGGGTTCCGAGGCTCCAGGTCCTCCAGAGTTCGGGGCTCACACCGGGGCTCCAGGTCTCCCCGATCCGGGGGTCGGGGCTCACACCGACGCTCCGGGGCTCCTGAGGGCGGGGGCAGGTGAGACAGCGCCCCCTTGCGGAGCGCACCTGGCGCCCCCCGCCCCGCCGGAACCGGGACCGGGACCCCCTCAGCCACCTCAATCGCGGTGTTCCTGTTCCCTTTGCACTTCCACCCCGGAGCAAGACAGGTGTTATCCCTGTCCCACCCAAACTCTGGTTCACAGACAGGNAGGTGAGACAGCGCCCCCTTGCGGAGCGCACCTGGCGCCCCCCGCCCCGCCGGAACCGGGACCGGGACCGGGACCGGGACCAGCCCCGCGGTGTTCCTGTTCCCTTTGCACTTCCACCCCGGAGCAAGACAGNGGTGTTATCTCCACAGTCATGCTCCGTGTACACCAACACCCTTAAATGGGATTACAAGCATTGAAAGAATATAAACATAAGCCCGGAAGTTTGCAGGATGCCACATGCAGCATCCCAGGACGGGGACAGACACTCCTCTCTACTCGATTTACTCCAAGAGCTGTTCAGGGGAAACAGGGAAAGCCAGGCAGAGGCTGTGGGGCAAGCTTGGCATTATTCTGGGACACTACTCTAAAGTGTCACTGAACTGAAGTTATCACCTCATTTTAATAGTGTAGCACCAGCGTTTTGCAAGAAATTCGGATGTGCATGGCTTTTTTCCCCTCAATCACCAGCACCTCTCTGAGGGGAAAGAACCTGGCTCTCAGACACTCGTTTTATTCTTCAGGAATGAAAAATCCCAAACCTTTTGCTGCCCCTTTTACCCCTGCATGTGAGGAGAGCTTCACGCTGTGCAGCTGCAGCACGAGCAGACACCGAGTGGGCTGTCTGAAGGTGGCTACAAAAGGTCACTCTGCAGAGTGCTCGGTGATCTTCCAACAGCGTGGGGGATGCATATTTTCTTGGAATAATCCTCTCTTTATTACCCCATAAAACTGGCAGAAACTTCTGCTTTGTATACAGCAAGTCAGCTCAACGATATTGACGCCAGCCTAGAAAGTTATTGTGGTTTGCTCTGCCAAATCAGATCTCAAAAAGCAGGTAAAGCTAAACCAGATTGTGGTGTTTACATTTTATCTCTGTAACATTTTAATTGGAAACATTCGATTTCCAGCGTTGTGAGACACCCAAAAAGCTGTTTGGGTCAGAACTATTTCCCTCTGTGCCTGGTAAATGAAGGGAGTTGTAAAAACAGACGTGGTCACTGTGGAGCCCCGGCTGGATGGGTCTGGGTGGGCTCAGACACCGAGGAATTGAAGGTGACACCCTGAGGTGTGTGCTCAGGGTGGGCTCCTGGCTCAGCCCCTTGCAGGGAGGGGGATGTTCTCACCTGCAGGGACTCCCTGAGGTGTGCCCAGGTGCTCACAGCACGCGGCAGCCATGCAGGAACTGGGAATCTCCAGCCCCTCTCTTTCAGGACACCTGATGAGACTGGATCCCCCCGGTGCCCTCAGTTCATTCACAGGTGAAGAAACCCGGTGTTAAGACAATTCCCAAATGGAATGTCACACTTCAGTGACAGTGCTGGCTGCTGGAGTTGCCCAGGAATGTTCATGGCTGCACTACAACAAAATCTATTTGTTCCATTCCTAAAGCTCAGCAGACAGTGCCCACAGATGGAGACAGGATGTCTGACCGATGTGCCTTCCTCACATTCTCAAAATTATACCAATTGTGCGAGCAGGAGTCAAAAAAAAAAGTTTATTTCTCTATTTAACCCCATCAGGGGTCATTAGGAGTTTTTTCACATTCCCTTAAACATATATCTTGCTGGGATCTTCCAGACATGCCTCTCACAATCGATTCTCTGCTTTAACTGGAGATTGAATTATTAATGATTTCATCTTCTCAGAACTGCACTTCTTCAGTAGAAAAATCTTCCTGCTCAAAAACCCAAAGCTGTCAGTGAAAATGCAGAGATCTGATGCTCAGTTGTGATTTAAATGGCAAAGTCGCTGGAAGTTCACATGGCTTATTACTGACTGGGGGAATATAATTATCTCCAATTATTATTAAAAGGGCAAACCCACCAGTACAAAACACTGAGGGCCCCTGGTGAGCCTGAGACTCAGACACACTCAGCTCTACAGCCCTTCCAGCCCTGAATAAGCCTGAGGTTTTCTTTTCGAAGGACAGACAAAGTTTCTGTTTCATAACAATAGAATCCAAGAGATTTTCCCCATAATAAGGCTAAAAATACTTGCCCAGGCCCCATGAGAAATTAACCCTTGCCTGTTTCTAGCAAGCTTGAAGTTCCTTAGCTGCTAGCAGCTATTTTAAAAGTTTGCTGTTCAGCAAGCAGGCTTTCAGCAGCAATCTGACCTTCCACAAGATTCTGAATACCACTCCCTCAACTGCCAATAATCTGAGAACAGGGAAATTGGTTTGGTGAGTCTTCCTAATGGATAAAAAGGGTGCACAACATTTACATTGTTGATATTAAAAATAACTCATTTTATACATATTTTAGTCTCTAGAAATCTAAATTGAACTTCCATGTTCTTCTCATCAACATCATTGTAGGTTCTTCTGACCTGTAAGACACAGAAAATTCCATTAAAAAGGGTGGCAGTGCCGAGTAGGGCAGGGGAGGCTGCTGTGTGACACTGCCATCACTGCAGGGCTGTGTGTCACCATCATCACTGCAGGGCTGTGTGTGGCACTGCTGTGTGACACTGCCATCACTGCAGGGCTGTGTGTCACCATCATCACTGCAGGGCTGTGTGTGACACTGCTGTGTGACACTGCCATCACTGCAGGGCTGTGTGTCACCATCATCACTGCAGGGCTGTGTGTGACCCTGCTGTGTGACACTGCCATCACTGCAGGGCTGTGTGTCACCATCACTTACCACAGGGCGGTGTGTGACTCTGCCATCCCTTCCCGCTCAGGAGAAGACAATGTAAACCATGAGGGCACAGCCCACGATCCAGCCGAGTGCCAGCAGCATGGGGACAAGCAGGCGGGACAGCGGGACCCGGGCTGGCACAGAAAACAGCGTCAGCGACATCGGCAGGGCAGCTGCTGAACGAATGCCACCAAGGGAGGGGGTGTCCCAGGGCGGCCGAGCCACGGCTCAGGCTGCTCAGCAGGACTAGAACCGGCTCAGAGGAGCCAGGGCAGGACAAGGCTCTCTGTGGAGCCCACAGGAAGCAGGATTTACATAAATACATCTCCATTAAATATCAGGATTTTGAAGACCCTTCTCCCAGTTTCCTGCAAACAGCACACTCTTGCCAGAAAGCAGAATAACAACCTCTGAGATCCTATTGCTTACCAACACATTACAACCTCTTGCAGCACATCTTTACACAGTTAATAGAATTACAGTTTTTTTCAATTAATTAATAAATTATGTAAAACTATTCACAACACTTGCACTGTTTAGATCAAACAGGCAGACTCAGAGGGAGGCTTAATAATTTAAGGATTGCCACATTCTTCTTCTAAAGCTCTGCACAGCAAACCTGTCTCACCACGACACTGCACAGTGTGTCTGCCAGAGGGACAGAAGATCTGCATGAAAATATTAAACACATAAAGAACCACACAGCAAAGAAATGCTGCCCTAAAACCAGGAGTCCTTTTGCCCCAGGGCAGTCCCTCACCTGTCTCATTTAGGGCTGTTAGTGCCCTGACCCCGTGTCAGGTGGAGCTGCTGGGATGGTTTCCCTGCCCTTGCCATTTCTCTGGAGGTCTCATCACAAACCAACCCAGCAGGGCTGGGTCCTGCTGCGGGCACAGAGGGATTTGTCAGAGCCCTGCTGGTGCTGCTGACTGTGGGGCTTTGTTGTGGAACTCCAGTTTAAACCAGTATCAGGGTAATTTCTGGGGCTATCAATGAAAACTCAAAGAGTGCTCAGTGTCCTTTTGTACCTTAGCAGAAACTCACTCTCCATAGATACCAGAGTCAGTGGTGCAAAAAACCAGGAGATGAGTCTTTAAAAACTCTGAACACAGCTATGAAGATGTATTTAAAAGTTCCCTTTACAAGTGTTACCTGAGTAACTGTGCACACAGCATAGCTACAGTTGTTAATTTAAGTGAAATAAATATAAAGTTGCAATAGATATAAAATTCATTTTTACAAGCTGCCTTTTCTCCTTGGAGAGAGTGAAGTGTGTTTACAATGGAAAGATTATTAACATTTAATTTTGCTCTGCCACTTGAGCTTTGTGGGGTTAAAATCTAATTTACCCTGTGTTCACTTGGCACTACACTTGGAGCTCAGCTACACACAGTATAACAAAAATGCTGTCAAACATAACTCATTTTACACACTGTCCTATTGTGTCAGCTAACTTGGAATGACAACTACAAAAAAAAGGAAAGAAAATAAAACTTGTAGGATTCAAAAATACAGGAGGAAACCCAAGCTGTTAATAGAATTAGCTTTTAAAGTGATTACACTTTCTTACTGCAAATAAAATATATATAGTGTGTCAGACAAGAATACAGGTGCCTGAGTATATTCACACTGTGTTGTCAGATCTATTAATTTCAGTATATTATTACATTCCCATTTAATTGTGCCTCTTACCTGGTTCTGCCATTCCCCCTCTGCAAGTTTAATGGCAGGCCAAGGTTTGCCTCTGCAGTTGCTCTGAGAGCCCTGGGATGCTTTAAATAGAGCAATATTTGGAATGTGCTGCAGCTGCCTGGCTGGCTGGTGCCAGGGGTTGGCTATAAGCATTCAATTGTCTAAAAAGGCAGGAATTCAGGGGTTCAAGGTTACCTCTGCCTGTTCCTCCAACTGCACCTCTGTTACAGAGCACTCTGACTAAAGAGGGGTCAGTTTATTGAAGAGGGAGGCACACAAGGGTGAAAACTGCTTCGTGGTGTCTTTATAGCCATGAGCCCCCATGGTAAATGCACATAACACTCATGACCTCCCCTGGATTTCCAGCATGATGGAAATCTGGTGTGCTCTGAGTCCCACTCTTCCCTCATCCCTCTCCTCTGCAGAGTGCAGCCAAGCCCTGCTCAGGATTCCTGTGCAGGTGTCCTGTAGTTCTCAGCTCCCTCCTACCTGCAGGAGAAGCTCAGTGCCAAGGAAGGGCTGCTCTGCAGGGATCCCTGTGCAGGGCAGAGCAGGGGGCAGGAACATGTCCAACATCACTCCAAGGACACAGCTGGGAGGGACAGCCCTTCCCCAGGCACCCCTGAGGAAGGGGAGTTCACTGCTGCTTCTCCAAAATGGGAGCAATCTTACAATAAAACTCAGGGCTGTGTAACACTTTATTATGCCATGCACGGTTCAACCTATCACAACATTTTGAGACACAAGAATAAACCATGAGCTTTACCTTCTTTGTCTGGCTTTGCTATAAAGCAAATCTTTTTGGGATAAGATCCAATTTACTGTGAAAAGAAATATGACTCTGTGCAAAATATTTATTGGAAAAAAAAATCTCTGATACAATAACTTTGTAGGCTGCACAGCTGTTCCTGTAAGAATCCTATCTGGCTTGGTTCTGCTAATTATATCTATCCATCTGATCTCATGGAAATAATTTCCAGCAGGAATCATGTATTCCTGACAAGACCATCTGACCTTCAGGGATTGGGATCCTTCCAGGCCCAGTTGCCACAAGCAAGGGCAGGGAGTCATTGCTGCTCACACCAGCTTGGTGTGCTGGAACTGCTCCCCCAGCAAGTGCTGTCCTGCACGTCCAAAGCTGCACTTAAAGCAGATAAAAGCTGTAACTGCAGTGAAGAGTAGAGTAACAATATAGACATTATTTTAAACAGCACATCTTCTGTTGGGAACTGAGGAATGAACTGCAGACATCAATTCTACAATAGACCTCAGTCCAACAGCCAAAAAAAAAAAGCAGAGGGACACTTTCAAAGTATAAAAACAAGGAGATGACACAAGGCTTAAGAAAATACTCAGAATGATCTGTGACAAAACACATCTACTGCTTTGCTGCTGAAGAATAATACACAAGAACAACAATTCCCTCATTTCTATTTGTGTTCCCAATTACGTGATCTCGGTTTGTGTTCACCCCTCTCTGTTTGTGCTGGGACACTGAGATACTCCATATCCAGAGTTGCACTTGGATGGGCAGCTGGGCTCAGAAATGAGATTCCCTTTTAGCCTCCAGCTCACTGAGGTGCTCAAGCAGATTGAGCAACCTTTGGGGCAGCCTCTGGGGCTTCATTTCCATTAACAGCTCAAAGCTGGGAGTCACCTCAAATGCTTTAAATGTCTACAGTGCTTGAAGGGAATTAGGGCCAAAATTAGGAGGAGGAACGGGGTCAGGCAGCAGGGCTGCAAGGCTTTCTGTGAGAGAAGTGATTTCAGGGGGAAAAAATCCTTTCAGTGCCCGGTGTTTGGGCAGGAACTGTCAGAACCTCACTGACCTCCCCCCACTCTGCAAAGCAAATTGGCCATTTTTGGTGTTAAAATACCCAATATGTTCAGGGCACATCCCAATCTTCATTACTGCCTCAGTAGCCAGAAATCAGATTCTAGAATGTCACATTTCTGTCTTTGGTACTGTACTTGTAACCTCTGGGAATCTGCACCCACATGCAGGAGGCTGGCACAGAAACCCTTTGTTCTACAGATTCTATATGATCCCTATAAATAACTGCAGCCTACAGTGCTTTAGAGGGATTACAAGGACAGAGCAACTCATCTTCACAAAGGGAATGCTCCAAGTAATCAAATCTTTATAGCTTTGTAATACTGGTATTCATTTTAAAATCACATTTCTTTCAATTTATCTTTTTCCTTTAAGGAAAAACCCTGATTTACTAGCAAACCAAAAGCCAAGTTTATATGCCTTGAATTATTTTATGACTTTCCCATACTCTCTTGTGACCTGCAGACTAACATATGAGAATATCAGATTATTGCATTCACGAAATAGGTTTATCTGTGGAAAATTTGTCTAATGAAATGCATTTTATTAGTCACACCAACCTTAGCATTTGAAAGCTCCCTTACAAATTGCTAGACATTACTTCTACTCACGTTTACATCGTGAAAATAAAGGCTGATTTATTTGATAACTATGCAACTGAAGACCTGAAAAAATCCATGTATTAAGCTACTAAATAATTAATTCCAACATGCTGCTTGCCAGGGCTCTGGGTCTACACATCATTTCCACTGACAGAGAGAAGCATCACTCAGCTGAATGCTGAGATACCTTGAAAACCAGCTGCAGTTTGGTGGGGAAACAGCACCTTGGTGTAGAGATCTCCATGAGCTGTGCCATTCCTGGATCAGTCCCCACTGGTGTCTTAAAAACCAAGCCAGGTGCAGGGATCCCCCTCAACGTGTCCCAGCAGCTCCTGTGAGTGCCAGGGAGCTCCAGGCACTCCAGACTCACCCCAGGAATGCCAG
Organism: Rhabdornis inornatus; assembly: GCA_013397075.1. Lineage (NCBI taxonomy): Eukaryota > Metazoa > Chordata > Aves > Passeriformes > Rhabdornithidae > Rhabdornis > Rhabdornis inornatus. The sequence goes on from VWZS01005574.1 coordinate 39,494, forward strand.
CTGGATCCCTGGATCCTGGTGCCAGGCTGGCACTGTGCTCCTGGAGGGGCTGCCTCATTTCCACTCATCCTGCAGACAACCAGCCAGGTCATCTTCTCTTTTCTTTTCCAGGTGATTCTGCCATCAGCTTCTCTGACTCCATACCCCATGGACATGCTCCCTCCTTTAGCACTCCATCTACCTGAAGGAGAACATGAGAGGGATCCTTGTCCTTCCTTTTCCTATAGCTTATATATTCCTTTTTAAATGAACCCTCTGTGCTGGGAAAAATGCACTTTTAAATTTACCATGACAAATCAGTTAATTCAAAAAAGCTCTGCAAGCCTTGAAAAGCCATGAAGATATTACCAAGTTTTACCTGACCAGAAATAAAGTTCTGAAAAGCAAAAAAAATGGAGAATTTTCATGCAGCAATTAAAAGACAATGTTATTGGTAAGAAGAGAGCAGTTTTAGGAGGAAGATGACTGCAGCCACCGAGTCCTTAGAGAAAAGGTGTGTGAAGAACAGCAGTACTGTACCAAGCTAGTGCTGCAGTTCCCTCTTGTGACAGCCAGAGCAAATTCCTGCTTGCAGGGAAGCAGGAGGTTCACCCCTGCAGCTCAGTGCACACCAAGAGCTGTGGGTTGGGCATTCTAACCGAACCAAACCAAACCTGCTGGTTTGGAGCCATTCCTCAGGAAACATGTACTCAGTGTTCTGGGGCTTTGGAAAAGGAGTGTCCCCACGCTGGGTGCCTCTGTCCCTGCTCACACGAATCCCTCAGCAGCTACAGGAATGGAAAGCTGAGCCCCCTTCCCCAGCCCGAGTCTCCCTGAGGATGCTCCAAGGTGACAGGCACGGGCAGCCCGGCCATGAGACAGCCCTGACAGGCACAGACCAGACTCTGTTCGTGCCTGACAGGAATCCTCGCTGGCTCCTGGCACACCCAGGGTAACCCCGAGCTGTCCCCGGCTCAGGCTGTGCCCCCACATCCCCCCGGGCACACAGCAGCCGTGGCTTTTGTCACTGCCCAGCTCAGGGACACTTGCTGGGGTCCCAGCAGCTGGCACAGCTCCTGCAGCCTCTGCTGCTCCAGGCAGGGCTGGCTGCCAGCAGATGGCAATCCCTGCCCGCAGTGCCACTGCCCCAGCCTTTGCGGAAAAGTCTTCTGAAGGGCTAAAAAAAATGAAAAATAATGAAGTATTTTTAGAATTAATTACATTACATAATGTTTACATAGGAGAAATATTCTTTTGTTTTGGATTTTTGGATGGAAACCCCTCTCTTGATAGAGAACCTACAGATAGAAAACAATGAGGCAGCTCTCCCTTTTCCCTCAGCCACCTCAATGATACCTCAGAGCCAGCAGGAAATTATTTAAAATTATTTTAAAATTATCACTGGGAAGAGAGTTCCTCCTGCAACAGCCCTGCCCTGGAAAACGTTTCCATGATCCACATTTCTGGCCCACCTCTCCAGCCCCTTCCCCTGTTTTAGGGAGCAAAGAACAATGCCTGAACTCACCTGTCTTTCCTCAAAACTCAGCAAGTTCTGCAATGCTCCTCAAATGACAAAAAAGGTCACAAGTGACATTTCCCCAAACTGGTGTTACATTTTGAAGAATAATTGGTTTATAAAATCCACCTTCAAAAGAGAAAAGGCCAATGATCCCTTCTCTAGGCCCTTCCCTGCACACAGAAACTTACCACTTCAATTACTCCACTTTTAAGTTAATTTCTGCAAAAATGCAGAAATTCTTAGCCCAGTAAAAGGCTTTCCTCAGAGTCAGTTTATTCAAATTAATCAGAAATAAGCTATCTTTAAACCTCATCAAGAGCATGTTATCTTTTGTAAGGGCTTAAGAGCTTTACAGTTATGCTGCCAGTAAAAGGACAGGCAGAAAAGCCTGAGGGCTGGGGGGAAAAAATAGTTTTAAAGGTTTTTATAGGGCTGTAATCTCTAAAAATAGTCTTTTGATAAGTTATCTTGAAGTTTGGATTTAAAGCAGAAATGGAGGAAAACCACCCTCCTGGGGGGTGTGATAATCTCTGCTGGATCATCTTATCAGCAGACAGCAAGATCTTCATGTTTTCTAAATGTGTCAGAATTGTTTCATGGATTTTTACCTGAGCACAGCCTTTGCTACTTCAGCAGGTGCTATGAACTGCCATCGAGTTTTCTAGGCTACAAAAATCCCCAAAAATACTGAAGTCAAAATATTTCATGTGTTACATGAATAGTTATCATCATTATTAACTAGCAGCGATAATTTAGAATATACAAAACTCCCCCAAAAAAGCACAGAAATCACATACTTCTCCTCTCCAGAGCAACTAATGCTGCTGGTAACTGATACAAATATATTCAGTGAATATTACTATTATTATTATTATCTGATACATTCCTTCATGCAAATTTAGGATTCTAAAACCCCAAGGCTGATTTTTGTATGAGCAGACACATGGGAATAAAAGTAAAGCAACAGTTTAATTTCCAAATAGTTTGGGATTTTTCAGACATTCCCTAAGTGACTTGTTTCCCTTGGGAGTTATTTCTGAACAAGCAACATAAAGTTTGAATGCTGTCAAATGCCAAAGGAAGTTTTATTCTAAATGAATGCTAATTAAATTAGTAGCAAAGGTAATTACATTGACCTTAAATTCTGGATGTATTAAGCGACATTCAAATGGAGACAATTAAGATTCAGTGTTATGTCTTTCTGAACTGACACATTAGCATATAATTCCTCATGGTGTACAGTTATTAAATGAAGGATCTATAATGTACTGACCATGTCCTTGGTCTCTGTTTGTGCAGCTCCTGGAGGGATTCACGGTGCCAGTGCCAGGTGCCCTCATCCCACAGGTGACATGGGACAGGTTTGTAGGTCACTGCAGGGCTTGGTGCCATGGCTCTGTCCTTCTAAAATCAGCTCAGGTGAGTTAAAATTGATCCCAGAGAACTCCATTTGAAACAGTGTCCTCCACACAGCTTAAAGGAACCTTTAGGTCATCCCTTCTGTGACTCCTTCCAGGAGTCAGGAGCTGGCATAAGAGAGACCCTTGTCCTTCCAACAGCTCCACAGCAGCAGCACTTGGGAAAGGACACCAGGAACCTGGGAAAGAACACCAGGAGCTGGAGGGACAGGACACAGGGAATGGCTTCCCATGCCAGAGGCAGGGTTAGAGGGGATATGGGGGAGGAATTGTTCCCTGTTCCCCTTGGGGGAAGAACAAAGGCAGCACAAACCTCAACAGTCAGATTTAGTGAAATCACGTCTCAACCTCCATGGTGCCAATGCTCACATCATTGACAGCATTAAAAACCGACTGAAGATAGAGTACAACAGTCTGAAAAGGTCATTCTTTGGCCTTTGTCCTGTGCCTGACAACTGTCCCCTACCACCCCGAGAGAGGGAGGGTTTGTGACAGCAGCTCCTCCCCAAGCAGCCCCGTGCCCTCATGTGGAAACAATTCCCAGCTGCTCTGGCCGGGCTGCATTTGGGGCAGCAGCAGCTGAGCAGTGCTGGGCCCTTCCCTCCTTGTCAGGGCACCTGGGCTCCTCTGGGGACTGATCACTGGCACCGTGTCCAGTTCCAGCTTTCTTATGTACACACTATTTTTGGTTGATTTATCTTTAATTTGCTGTCTGTACTACACTTACTGCTGCAAGAGCCCTGGAGTGCATTTCCCAGTGCAGTGCTCACCCCCTGCACCTTGCTCCCCAGTCACTCTAGCAGCATGATGTTAGGCATATATAATATATTATATGTTCTATATTGTATATTGGTGTACATAGGAGTCACTAAGATCACAGCTTTGGTTTCTGTGTGCTCTGCCCCAGGTCTGACACTGGAATGGGGATATAAAACAACCTGCACAACGGAGATATTTCAAAGTATTATCCTCTAGCCTCCCCAAAGTAGTCAATATGCTTTAAAATGTCAACAAATTAACTATCTCCTACCAAAATTAGAAGTTTTGGATGGTTCTCTCCAGGTTTGTCAGTAATACTGACAGAAGGAGCTGGTTTTGGAGCTCCTCACTGGCTCTAATGAACATTACAGGAGAGCCCGGGCCTTACACCACAGCTATTTCTATTCCATCTGACAGATTATTGATTTCCTTGCTTTTCTGGCTGTGAGGAGGAGCTCTCCCTGCCCACCCAGGTATATCCACCCAGCTCCTCCCAACATTATCTCACCACAGCAATATCCAGCACAGCACAACACTCAATCCCAGCTCCCAGACACAGAGAAGCCAATGATCCCATCACTTAAACAGCCTCATCTTTAAATGCTGCACCTGGAAATGCATTTTAAAATTTGGTATGAGCCAATATTAACAAATTCCCAGTATTGCACTTATCCCTTATTTAAAAAGCTTAAGATATATCCCTTTCTCCTTGTATAAACCAATTCAAGTTATATAATGTATGTGGATTTACTTTGCCCCAGTTCCAGCTGGCAATATATTGCTAAGCCAAGGCTGTACAATTGCAATTTGGCAGAAAACAGGTCAGGGTTTTATTACACATCAAAACTCTCAAACTGTTCTGAATGTTTCAAATTAAAAAGGCAAATAGAAAATAATCCTTGTGTCAGAGTGATCCTGTTCCATTACCTTGCTCTTAAATTTATATTGGGGGTACCTTTTCTTGGTTCTTCTGCTGCTTTTCCACATCTGTACGTGCAGTTTGCTGTGACACATCCTGGGATGGAGCAAGGGTGGGAGTGCATGGCTACAGGAGGGGGGGACACGTGCACCCAGCCAGTCCTGCCCTGCCCAGCCACGGGAAGGATCCAGCTCAGACCCCACAGCTCCTGGTGAAGGAGCAGGAAAGCAAAGAATGATGTGAGAAACACCTTACAGGTGGTGGCTGAAGGTTTGGTGATCCTGGCTGGACACTGGGCTGTGACCCACACCATGAAAGGGACATCGGGCTGTGACTCAGGCCATAAGAGGGACACTGGGCTGTGACCCAGGACATTAGAGGGACACTGGGCTATGACACACCATGACAAGGACAGGGACACTGGGCTGTGACTCAGGCCATGGCAGGGACACTGGGCTGTGACCCACACCATGAAAGGGACATCGGGCTGTGACTCAGGCCATAAGAGGGACACTGGACTGTGACCCAGGACATTGGAGGGACACTGGACTGTGACCCACACCACAGCAGGGACATTGGGCTGTGACTCAGGCCATGGCAGGGACACTGGGCTGTGACCCAGGCACACCACAGCAGGGACACTGGGCTGTGACCCACACCACAGCAGGGACACTGGACTGTGTCCCATACCATGAAAGGGACACTGGGCTGTGACCCACACCACAGCAGGGACACTGGACTGTGTGGCACACCATGAAAGGGACACTGGGCTGTGACCCACACCACAGCAGGGACACTGGACTGTCACCCACACCATGGCAGGGACACTGGGCTGTGACCCAGGCCATGAGAGGGACACTGGGCTGTGACCCAGGCACTCGTGTGGCTCCCCAAGCTCATTAACATGGAGCTCATCTCTGGAGCAAAGATCTCCCTGCCAGCAGCCTGAGGGACATTGCTGCCTCTGCAGTGCCATGTCCTCTGAACCAGAGCATGTGCAATGTCACACTGCTGTTCCCCTGCAGCTCCAGGGCAGCCCTCAGCCCCAGAAATCCAGGGATGTGCAGCCCTGTCCTTGCCTGGCACACGGGGTCAGGGCTGCCTGTGAGCCGTGCTCGTGGCTGCTGCTTTGGGCACATTCCCTTTGCCTTGTGCCACCCCTCTGCTCAGCCACCTCCTGGCCTGCCTTAATCCTCTCAGCATTATATTTTTAGCATAATTACAGCTGTTCACTAATTTGCTGCTAACAGATGATTCCAAGTTCATTGAAGGAGATACCAGAACTACAAAGAGCCTCTTTGACTCTCCACTGCCAATTTTAACAAATGTTAAGGACTCTCTAGTAAGCCATGTTAGAACTGAAATTAAGCTGCATATTGGCTCTTTTGGGAAAAATATCTTTGTAACAATATAGGTCTTGAACTAATTACAGATCTTAAATGATGGGACTGCCTTTCACCAAACACAATATCCCAATATAAGCATGTCCCCACATAAGCTCCTACTTGCTCTGAACACTGCTTACTCCACCTTTTTACCTCTGTGATGTCACAGTGTGCCTCAATTTCATAAACAGAAGCTGCTCCAGGAAAACAAAACACAGATCATTTCCTTCCTTATTAAATCTCCTTCCCAGCTGTCTTGTGCATTTTTAAACAGCCTGCTGCTGAATGATCCCTCTACACATTTTGATATTGATACATCCTGAGCCTGACTGCTCCACTGCCACACCTGCACACTGATTTTTTAAAGAGAAAATCAAGACTTTTTTTTTTCCCCCTCAATACACTGCAAAACTGATCATCTAATCTTAAAGATTAATGAAAGGATATAAAGCCTGGAATGCAGTCACTCCTGGCTCAGAGCACTGGAGTGTGTTATGGATGGCACCCAGCGGTGGGTATGGGGTTTGGGAAGGGAGGGAG
>VWZS01005574.1:46330-74337 GCA_013397075.1 Rhabdornis inornatus
GCAGGGACACTGGGCTGTGACCCACACCACAGCAGGGACACTGGACTGTGTCCCATACCATGAAAGGGACACTGGGCTGTGACCCACACCACAGCAGGGACACTGGACTGTGTGGCACACCATGAAAGGGACACTGGGCTGTGACCCACACCACAGCAGGGACACTGGACTGTCACCCACACCATGGCAGGGACACTGGGCTGTGACCCAGGCCATGAGAGGGACACTGGGCTGTGACCCAGGCACTCGTGTGGCTCCCCAAGCTCATTAACATGGAGCTCATCTCTGGAGCAAAGATCTCCCTGCCAGCAGCCTGAGGGACATTGCTGCCTCTGCAGTGCCATGTCCTCTGAACCAGAGCATGTGCAATGTCACACTGCTGTTCCCCTGCAGCTCCAGGGCAGCCCTCAGCCCCAGAAATCCAGGGATGTGCAGCCCTGTCCTTGCCTGGCACACGGGGTCAGGGCTGCCTGTGAGCCGTGCTCGTGGCTGCTGCTTTGGGCACATTCCCTTTGCCTTGTGCCACCCCTCTGCTCAGCCACCTCCTGGCCTGCCTTAATCCTCTCAGCATTATATTTTTAGCATAATTACAGCTGTTCACTAATTTGCTGCTAACAGATGATTCCAAGTTCATTGAAGGAGATACCAGAACTACAAAGAGCCTCTTTGACTCTCCACTGCCAATTTTAACAAATGTTAAGGACTCTCTAGTAAGCCATGTTAGAACTGAAATTAAGCTGCATATTGGCTCTTTTGGGAAAAATATCTTTGTAACAATATAGGTCTTGAACTAATTACAGATCTTAAATGATGGGACTGCCTTTCACCAAACACAATATCCCAATATAAGCATGTCCCCACATAAGCTCCTACTTGCTCTGAACACTGCTTACTCCACCTTTTTACCTCTGTGATGTCACAGTGTGCCTCAATTTCATAAACAGAAGCTGCTCCAGGAAAACAAAACACAGATCATTTCCTTCCCTATTAAATCTCCTTCCCAGCTGTCTTGTGCATTTTTAAACAGCCTGCTGCTGAATGATCCCTCTACACATTTTGATATTGATACATCCTGAGCCTGACTGCTCCACTGCCACACCTGCACACTGATTTTTTAAAGAGAAAATCAAGACTTTTTTTTTTCCCCCTCAATACACTGCAAAACTGATCATCTAATCTTAAAGATTAATGAAAGGATATAAAGCCTGGAATGCAGTCACTCCTGGCTCAGAGCACTGGAGTGTGTTATGGATGGCACCCAGCGGTGGGTATGGGGTTTGGGAAGGGAGGGAGACAGGGCTGGGAGGGGACAGAGACGGGGGGGACAGGGAGCAGCTGCAGGAGCAGCCCCAGGGAGACGCTGCAGGACGAGGGCAGGATGGAGTGGTGAGCACCACTGCTGGCCACTCACTTTGTCTGCTCTGGCTACCAGAGGAATGCTTTGTTCCAAGGACACAGTGATACACACGATCCCACCACCCACTGCTGGTTTTTAGGGCAAGGGAGGTATTTTTTAGCCTGAAGTGAGGCAGAGCTCCCCAGGGAGAAGAGGAAGGTGGCAGCACCTCTGTGTAGCTGCACAACCCACACCTGAGGCTGCCCACCCAGCCCACGGCCCAGGCAGCATCCCGAGGTAATTCCAGGTTCTGCCCTGGCTCCTTGGTTTCAGAGAAAAGCATTCACACCCCCCTCTGCCATTAAAATGCTTGGAAGAGTAAGGGTGGCTCAAGCCTGTCTGAACAGTTGTCATTTATTAACTTATGTTTTATGGCACCAGCTCTACTGCTACAAGGAATTAGTCATTTATTTAGTTCTGACATTTCCTCTCCTGTCATTAAATTCAGTCTTCTGTATAATACACAGAAAAGAAAACAATTCCCCCATAGCTACTCAAACTTTATGTATAACAATTCTCTGAACAAGATGATGATTGTGTGGGCTGGAATCTCACAGAACTGCAGTGGGACTCAGAATTGTTTCCAGATAACTTTAAAAATCCTATTAAAATGCATCCATATCCATTACTCGTGTCTCCTGACATGTGACAACTCATTGCACCACAGATCAATGAATTTTCATTGCCACAAATGCATTTCCCCAGCACATCTCTGCACGCAGGGCTTGATCCCTTCTCCCTCCTGCTGGGACTGATTGCTGCCACACACAGGGAGCTGTAAACAATCCTGGTACACAACAGTCAGATTTGTACATCTCTGGGTTTTGTGATTCAGTAAAACACACTCTGCTGCAGAATGCCCCATTTCCTGCTGGCACAGAGAAGGGTGCTGGCATTCCCAGCCTGAGGAGTCAGGCAGCTGCTGGACAAGTGAAGCTAAGGACAAGGAGCAGGAATCCATGGGCCCTCCTTAAGGGATGGCTTTGTTGCTGTTTCACAGCTCCACATCCAGGAAATCTTCTCTCTTCAGTTCACTTCTCTCCACGGAGGGAAGGCAGGACTGCTGGAGGGAGAGTTCCTGCTGGAGTGGGAGTTCCTGCTGGGAGCTGGCCCAGGGCAGCTCAGCCCCTCAGGGATGTGCCCTGGACACTGAAATCACTCACTCCACAGATCCCAGCTCTTGAAGGGACTCATCAGCCACAGACAGCAGTGAAACTCAGCTCCTACTACAAAATACAGAAATAAAACCCCAAACATTTTTCTCTGCTGCCATATCCCAAGATTAAACACACTGCAATGCAATAAAGCAAATGCTGAGGAAATAACCTCTGCTGTCTGAACACAAGTGTAAGGAGCTAAGGATGACAACAAAATTGTTGATCATCTAACAAAACTAAGGCAGGACCATGTATACATTTAGCAAAATAATTAGCTGGAGATGCAGGAACGCTAAACAAAGTCAGGCTTCACTGCACAGATCTATCAGAGCTTCTGCCTTCAAGCTGGACCTGGCACAAGGCAATCCTGTCACAGTGGGAACAATTAATCACGGGAAGTGAGATGATAGAGACTTTTCTATCCCTAACCAACAGTTCACAGATTCAAATATATGTGACTAATGAGATATTTTCCATCCTATTTTTCCACCTCTTCAGCTTCTGTCATTTCCAGGTACAGGTCCTCTTGCTTTTGTTTCATAGAGAAGGAAGAGATCTGCTGTACCTGCTCATTTTCTTGGCATATACCCTCCATGTTCAGAGCAGGGGCTGTGGGAAAGGAGCTTTTGGGTCACCCTTTGTTTTCAAATGCAGATCCACTCACGTTTATCCCACTGAACCTTAATTTGAAGTGTAATATTCCACATATGCCACTCTGATTCTCTGTTCCAGTTTCCCGAAAGCAAAAGGATTTGACAAGGGGCCAAAAGAGGCAGAACTCTCTGAGTGAGTTCCAGCTGCACCTCAAGAGCTCCTGCTTTGCTTTAGGAAGCTCCTGGTCTCCATGGTTACAGAGGAGTTGAAAAATAATGATCAAATGTTACCTTAAATGCTCCCACCCAGCATAAAAAAATAGCCCTGCTCAGGATGCCCTGCACTGACAGCCCAGTGGAGCATGACCCCACATCCTGCACACCCTGCACATCCTGCAGATCCTGAACATCCTGCAGATCCTGAACATCCTGCACATCCTGAACATCCTGCACATCCTCCACATCCTGAACATCCTGCACACCGTGCACATCCATCCTGCACACCCTGCATATCCTGCAGATCCTGAACATCCTATATATCCTGCAGACGCTGGACATCCTGCACACCCTGCACACCCTGCACATCCTACATATCCTGCACATCCATCCTGCACATCCTGAACATCGAGCACACCCTGCACATCCATCCTGCACACCCTGCACATCCTGAACATCTTGCACACCCATCCTGAACATCCTGCATATCCTGCACATCCATCCTGCACATCCTGAACATCGAGCACACCCTGCACATCCATCCTGCACACCCTGCACATCCTGAACATCTTGCACACCCATCCTGAACATCCTGCATATCCTGCACATCCATCCTGCACATCCTGAACATCGAGCACACCCTGCACATCCATCCTGCACACCCTGCACATCCTGAACATCTTGCACACCCATCCTGAACATCCTGCATATCCTGCACATCCATCCTGCACATCCTGAACATCGAGCACACCCTGCACATCCATCCTGCACACCCTGCACATCCTGAACATCTTGCACACCCATCCTGAACATCCTGCATATCCTGCACATCCATCCTGCACATCCTGAACATCGAGCACACCCTGCACATCCATCCTGCACACCCTGCACATCCTGAACATCTTGCACACCCATCCTGAACATCCTGCATATCCTGAACATCCATCCTGCACATCCTGAACATCGAGCACACCCTGCACATCCATCCTGCACACCCTGCACATCCTGAACATCTTGCACACCCATCCTGAACATCCTGCATATCCTGAACATCCATCCTGCACATCCTACATATCCTGCACATCCATCCTGCACATCCTGGCTCCCCTGCCCCCAGGGCTGCTCCAGCCAAGGCACTCTCAGCCCCCAGCCCCCAGCCCCGTGCCATCAGCCAGGGCAGCAGTAGGAAGGCTCCAGTCTCTCTCTGTGTCAGACCCAGCCCTGGAGCCTGAGCTGAGCACACAGAAGGGACAGACATGCCTGGAGAGCAAAGCCACCCCACAGCTCCTCCAGCACAGATGGCATTTGTTTCATTTATAAAAGAGCAAAGAACAAAGTCTCTGATTCACATGAAAAATCCCCCAAAGAACCAAACTCCAAAGCCCAAAGCAAATCCCCAAACATTTCAGAGATGCTCTGCTGGCTGTCCTGGAGCAGTGGGAGCTGTGATGGAGCCAGGGAAGGGAGGGAAGGACTGACCCTGCACACCCGGTTTGACTCAGAGCTCATCTCCACTGCCACGAGTTCAGCTCCTCCTGCCCACACCTGGGGTGAGGATGAGCAAGGGATCAATGTCCCCAGGGTGGAGGAGCACTGACTTCACATGTGCCACCAAGGAGAACTCACTCATCTCTGGCTCCTAAGACGCTGACTGCTTCAGCAGATGATTTTTGTTTTCCTACTATCCCTGCTGATCAACAGGTGTAGTGAGTCTTGACAACATCATAAATTCACCAGTGAGAAGTGACATGTGCCAGGGATGCCACATGGAGAGGCCATGAGGGCAGCCCAGTGACAAAAAAAAACCACTATTTTTTTGCCTATAGCATGGAATAGCTAAAAAAACCAACCAAACAAACAAACAAAAAAAAAAAGGAAGCCACGCATGAGAAATGGAGAAGAAAAATTGCAGACAAATTCTGACCCCAGAGACTATATAATTTCATTAATATATGACTTCACTCTTACAAACCTGACACCCCTAAGTATCTCCAAGTAGCTTTATTAAACATACTGAGGTTTAACCTGTCCCCTGGAGACCAAAGGATCCATTTCAGTCTGGAGGAGCTGCCTGTTATTCAGCCACTGACAGCAGTAACACACACACAGCACAAGGCAGCAGGGTGACACCACAGCTGTGACAAAGTGACAAATCTATTCTGCAGACACTCAGGGTCCCTGCCAGCCCTGGCAGCAGAGATGGGACAGTGACAGAACCCATGCAAGTCCCAGAGCTGGATCCACCCTCAGTGTCTGAGTGATTAATTAATTAAACTTTAACGAGTCTGGCAGCTATTTAGTCCTTGTGCCCAGCTCCACGCAGGTGTTTGTGTGGCTCAGGGGACCAAGTTCAACCCAAGGGGTTTCTGTCAAATCCTTCCTCACTGCTGCTGCCAGCCCTGTTCCATTCCTGCTGCCTCTGGGTCCTCCAGCCCCAGCTGTGCCCAGCTGTGCCAGAATCCAGCACAGAGGCTGCAGTTGCTGAACACACTCCTGATCTGGAGAGACTGCCAGCCTTTGCCAAACAAAGCTTTGTGTGTAATTCTGGGCAGCTCAGGAGCTGCCTGCATGGAAAAGCCTTTGGCAGCAGGGTCAGATCCATGTCAGATGGGCAGCCCTGGGCTCCCCCAGCCCCTGAGCTTCCCCATCATATTCTGGACTGGTCTTGGCAAGGTGTCTGGTGATCTCTGGGGTTTTTTTCTTCTTTATTTCTTTAAGCTTAAGAAAAGGCTGCTGCCAATGCATTCAGCAAAGCCCTGTCAGCCAGTCTGCCTTGCTGTGAAATATTAGCAAACAAGCACTGATGGTAACACAGCCAAGTTTAACAAGATCTCCACTTATTATCCTGTTAATTTTGGTGGGAGAATATGGCACTGCTGTCAGATCCATCTGTTCAGTGCACAGCCTGTGCATAGAAATCACTTCGTCTCACACATGGGGAAAGATTGGGGAGAAATCTGAAGGTAAAGTGAAAGATGGATTAAAGATCTGTTAATAAGTAGTGAGAACTCAATTTAGATAATTGACCATCTGAGAGCAGCCAGGGTTTGTTCTGGTGTGGAGGGGATGAAAATTCTGTCTCTCTGGCCCCACACAAACAGGATTTGTTGCAGCCTGCAGAGATGAAATGTTATCCACAGCTTGGATCACCACAAAGTGATCGGGACAGGAGGCACAAGAGCATGGCTGGGAAAAGCCATGGAAGGAAAGCCTCTAAGAAGGTAACAACTTAAACTTTTTTTTTTTTAATTAACAAATTAACCTGATCACTTGTCACAAAAATCACTGCTGGTGTAGTTGGAGTACCTTTATTGGAAGAAGTGGAAATGGAAGGAAAAACTAACAAATGCTAGAGAAGCTTCAAAGGACAAATATCTATCCCTAATAACATTCCATTATTGTTTATCCTGTTCCATCTAAGAGGTTGAAGCAAAGTTGCTGGGCAAGAGAACAGCTGGTGGAAATCTGGATATCATATTCCAGTTCTCACCAATCAATCAATAATGTTTAACTAACTCTAAAACCATTTTAATACAAGTTGAACAGAAATACATTCAGCAACTGCAGCCCCTGGCCTGTTGAGCCTGGGAAGGTTTGGTGGATCAGCACTGCAGGATTTCCAATCACTCTCCACAATTCCTTCACTTGGTAACAAGTGAAAATATATGGGATGTGTATGACCAACAACGCTGAATTTTGGTCTAATTTAGATTATTATATACCTCACACAAAACACATGGAGTTACTCTGTGTTTAAAGCTTCCCACCAGAGCAGCACAGGGCCTTGCTGTGTGAATTCCTCCTGCTGAGCTTTCAGCATCTCCACCATGTGCAGCAGGAGGTGCTGCCAGAACCATCCCAGAGACAGGAACCATTTCCTCCTGCTCTGGACTGAATCCCCCAGCACCATTCCCAGCACAGACCAACAGCAGAACAGGGCAGGGCCTGCTGATGGATGAGCCTGAGTTCCTGGATGGAGAAACACCTCTTTTGAGTCAAAGCAGGGGCTTTTCTGCAAGGAAATCCAAGGGACAATGCCTGGACAGTGCATCAGCCCTTTCCCTCCTCCTGCTGCCAGTCCAGCAGCTCTCCTGCTGCAAGGCTGCCTCAGCTCTGTGCCTGCACCAGAGACCACAGGAGCTGCTGAGGATTCATCTTCCCAATTAAAAACTGCACTGATTGCTGAATCTTGGTTTCTCTCGTGAAAGCACATGTTGGCTTCAGGAAATGCCAAAACATGAAATGCTCTGCAGTTTTATCTCTCCCCACCCCAGTTTGGGTGGGGAAGGATCCCACTGCAACCAGGGCTGCATGGCCCCAGTGTTCCCACAGCTCCACACTGCAGCTCCAACTCTCAATTAGCTTTAGGGAGCTAATGAGCACCCAATTAAGAACAGTCCCACACCCTGTGCACACAGCCAGAGCCTTGAGCAGCTCCTCCAGAGAACAGATCCTTGCAGGGGGCTTAAGCCATAGCAGAAAAGTGGGGTTCAGGCCCATGTCACTACTCCTTATTTAAATAAACTCAAACAGCACATGCACCCTCACCCTTTAGAAGGCCAGGCACATTCTAAATATTTAACAGCATAGTCCCAGGATAAAATAAATACAGGAATATTAATTACCATCTTGCTTACTCAGCATCACCTCTGTTGGGCAATCAGATATGAAATAGTACAAGAAACCTGGCACATACTTTAGACCAAACTTCCACCTCTGGTGCCTTTGGAACAGCTTTAGATGGACCAAATCTGGACAAGCACACAAGAAATAGACCCCACCCCAGCACACACCTGGGGAAACTCCACCACTGCACCAGTTACACTGGATTCACACTGCCTAAAGCACCCAAATTTAGCATTCAGTTGTGTTCCCTCATCCTGCTGAACTCTGCACTGTAAGAGGATCCCCTTGGATGCAGCTGAATTTTCATGTTACTGAAAAAATGTTACCAGCCCTAGAAATAAGAAAGTCAAATTAACATGACTTGCAGCACTCTGTAACTCTCCATATTCTGTTCTCTGAGCAGTGTTCACTTGCAGAACTCCACTGAATTTAAAAGTATCACTTTTGACAAACACATCTTTAACTGAAATAAGATTTTGACTATAAGTGTTGAAGATGTGAAACACTAAATTAAAGAATCCACTTTAAAGAGCGTGTAAGTTAAATGAGTGCTTGAAAACTCAGCACAAATTAATCATCTGCTTCCAGACATCTGTTTCCCTTAAAAATGTGCTTCCTTAAGTCTATTACTCCTTGAAATGGGATCACATAAATACTGTCTGACTGCACTGGTGAACTGCAGTCTCCCCCCAGCTGTGCCTTAGTGACCCATCCAAGCAATGCCTTAGAACAGGGGCTGCAGTGGAGCAGCAGAGCTCCAGGGATTCACTGCCCCACCCAGCCCAAAGCTTTGGGCTGGCAGACACCAGAGTTCCCACCCCTGGTGTCACTTTGTACACAACTGCATTCTCCGTGCTGGGATTAGATCAGACAATAGAGGGGTTTGGAAAAGACCTCACTGGTTTGAATATAAAATAACTATTTCTGTGTCATTATGAAGTCTGACATGGAAGTTCCTATTTCTTTTAAATGCACACACCAGGAGGAATGGGATTTATCTTTATTTGCAAGTGCCCAGCCAAGCAACCAGTGAAATTCAGGCTGTTCAGAACCTCAAACTCCCTTTTCAGCCTCCCTTTCCTGTGTTTTCACTGCACACACACACACATGGAACCAGAGCAGCAAATCCACGAGGCTGCTGAGCTCCTCAGGCTGGAGCTGGACCCTGCAAACACTGCTGGGACTGCAGCAGTGACAGGCAAGGCCAGGGCTCTGCTGCAGAGCCCATTAAAACCCCATCAGTTCCCAAAGCAAGGACTAAGAAAGCACAAGCTGCTCTCCTCTCTCCATCCCTCCCCTCACACACAAACACAGCCCTGTCCACCCACCAGGCCAGCACTGGGAGCACAGACAAGGCAAGGCCAGGTAACTCAGCTGCACCCAGACTGCAAACTCTCCTGTCCTGGCCCACAGCTAGACTAAAGTCACGTGCAAAAGAAGGTATTTCCACTTCATGGCTTTCTACACACACAAAATTCCACCTCAAATAGGCCAGCCAGGCACTGTTCATTTTAATTTCTTTCTGTCTCAACCAACACAGGACTTTAAAAGATAATCTCTGGTAGAAATTCAATTTATTTCTCCTCCTGCATGTCTAAGCAGATCTGTAATCAGTGTAAACACTGTGCCACTGTCTCCTCTGTGACTGAGGGTCCTGCACATGATTCTCCCTGCTGCAAAAAGGAACAGCATTAAAATCTTATCAAAACAAATCCAAATGAGCATCAGTCCAAGAACAAAATTGACCCAACATGCTCCTGGGTGAAAATCTGTGTTCTTTCACAAAATATTTTATTCTTACATACCTTAATCTTATTTAAAACGCAGATGGGAAACTCAGGATGAAAGCCCTCCCACCAAAGCATCAGAACAGGGGCTCCTGTGCCAGGAGTGAGGGATGTGGAATGGCTCCCTAGCACCTGGAACATTCTGTACAACTGTTTAAAGCAGGAGCAGTTGACATTCCAGTAAACAATCATATAAATGTAACTGGAGACTCTTTCTGGCTTTGAATTAGAAAATATGCAATTTCTCAAAAGTAATATTCCAAACCCATCTGTTCTCTGCAGATTCTTGAACAGTTTTATTTATGCCTTCTTTCATGAATTAGCAAAGCAATTTAAGCCTGCTAACCCAGGATGTGAGCCACCAGCCTTTGCTGGGCTAAAGTGATTGTTTATTCTGCCTTGGTGCAAATTCTGCACCAAAAAAAGTCCTCACTAGATGGATTTTCAACAAGCTGTAGCCTTGTTCAGACAGTCTAATTAACTTTGGGAGAGCTGAATGAATTGAATGGCCTTCTAGATGTCTGAACTGCAGATCAGTCTGTCCCACCCATATGTCTAAAACCCCTGGCTCTGTACAATGCTGCTTGGGATCCACACACCAGCTGTTCCCAGAGTTTAAAGGCTGAGTTCTGGAAGTGCTGAATTTCTGAACTCAGTGTCCCTTCAGTTCATGATCCAGGGCACGCAGCTGGAGAGGAGGCACTTGCAGGTTTCCCAAAGTGTCCCATTCCCCCAGAGTTTGGAGCTGCTGCACAGAGCGTGTCACCCCCAGGCTGGATTTTCTGGGACCCCAATTCAGTGACACAAACATTTCTGACCCACAGTGTCCCACAGCAGCTCGGGGCTGGCATCACCAGTACTCACCAGTACTCACCAGATTTATCACATCACCTGGGCAGGGAGGATGAGCAGTGTGGTTCAGGTATCCCAGGACACTCCATGGCAGGAACAGCCCCATGGGAGCAGCTGGATGGGCACAGGTACATTTGTGTGCATTGCTTCCACTCCATGAAAGAAAATGAAGCTTGTTCATTTAAACTAAAATCTGAAGAAATATTATATATATATATATATTTATATTTCTATATAAAATGGCTGTTGTGTATTTGGCTTCAGCTGCACTACAGAAACCCTGCCCTGCTCCATGAGTCAAATGTCACTGTCACACAAAGAACTGTCCCCATCTGGATTAACTTCTAAAATTAAGAGAAGCGTGTAAGAGACTACGCGATAAAACACTGCTGCAATAATCTATCCTGACCTCCTGCAAGCACCATACAATTTTTCTAAATTCATTCCAATTAAAGCAAGTTTTGTCACCTCTCACAATGGAGATCTTCTCATTGCTTCCTCACAAGGCACTGTTAGTTACACCACCCAAACTGCATCCTGGCTGTGAGACAGAAATCCAGGTCCAAAGTTTAAGGGATTGATCCAGTGTCTGGTTCTGTTCCTCCATGGGAAAGTGCTTTTTGTTTAGAAAATCCACTGTTCTCTCCCAAGTGATAACACAGCCACTCTCCTGTGTTAGAGCCTGAGTGGAACAGTCAGACAAACTCAAATGTGGCTCCTGATCCAGAAGGGAGACCAGAGCTCAGCTGTCACCTCCAGCCAAAAACCACCCTGTGAAACAAAGATTCTTCCTCCTAGCATCTCCTGCCAAGACAGATGTATGCAGTCACTAACTGCTGCTGGATTCAGCACCAATCTATTTGGATAGATTTTTTTTTTTCCAGAAAACATGCAACCAAGTGCTTAAAAATCTATTTTAATGATGTCTTCAAGAATAATAATACTCTGCATTACAAAAGAAAGAGGTAAAAGGTACGTCTTTGACATATCAGAAAAACTTACAGCAAAGGCAAAAAGTATCTTCCAAACAAAATAAAGCTATGTTGTTCCCTACAGGGAAGCTTTAGGTGTCTGAGATTCCGTCACACAATTCACTTTCAGCCTTCATAGAAAAAGGTGAACAGCCAAAATAGTCACTCTACCATGTCAGTTTAAACATTCCACTGACTGTTGACAATTTAGCAATAAAATTACAAATATACAGAAAACAGATCAGCTGTACCAAAGCTACTCACACAACCAACAGCAAAAACACATAACAAAATAAGCAGAAATTGTTTTCATTCATAAAAGCAGAATTACTCCCACATTCCACTCAGTCCCAAATCAACACAGGAACCAAGAAGGAAGACAACTGTTGTCATACTTCGTAGAAAGGGCAGAAGACAAATCTACACAGGACTCACAAATCTGGACTAACCCTAATTCTACAAACCATTTGCTGTAGAATCACAGTTCATACATGAAAACATGTAAAATTTATAATAACAATCCACAACAAGTGATGCTAATGAAGGCTCGCTGCCTTCTGGGCAGAACACGCCCCAGGTCCAGCATTCCAGACACCACAGCGCTTTGGAGAATCCTCACAAAAGGCCAGAAGTGATCACCAAAAGTGTTTTTCCAAGCAGGAGGACAAGACACAAGGAAAGCAGTATTGCCTTCAGTGCAACGTCAGGCTTTGGAGCGTGGAATTAGATACAGAACGCTGCAAATGCACACAGGGCAGCCCCGGCAGCTCCGGCCCACAGGAACGGCCCTGAGGGCGCGGGCGGTTCCTTCCCTCAGCTCCGACAGCGAGGGGCGCGTTCGATACCCGATCCAGCGGCTGCAGTTCGAAACAACTCACTAACAGCTCAGAACTTACTAACAGCTCCTGCCCAACCTCTCCCTGTACAGCACCAGAGCCTGGGAGTCACAGCCGGAGTAGGAAATAGATTTCGGGCTGCTCCGGGGCTCCGGGCGGCAGCTGCAGCTCCCCACAGCCGTGCTGCAGTTTCGGATCTCCACAGCCGTGCTGCAGTTTTAGCTCCCCACAGCCGTGCTGCAGTTTCGGCTCTCCACAGCCGTGCTGCAGTTTTAGCTCTCCACAGCCGTGCTGCAGTTTCTGCCCCCCACAGCCCTGCTGCAGTTTTAGCTCCCCACAGCCGTGCTGCAGTTTCGGCTCTCCACAGCCCTGCTGCAGTTTTAGCTCTCCACAGCCGTGGTGCAGCGCGGAGCAGGAGCCCTCGGGCACGCCCCGGCGCTCCCCGGGACAGCCGTGCAGGTACCGGCCGATGCAGGAGCCGGTGGAGTGCCGGTTCACGCCGTGCCCCCCGGCCTTGTTCCGCAGCACCACCCCGGACACGCCGCTGCCCTCGCACGGCCGCTGCTTGCCCGCCGCCTCCTGCCGCTCCCGGGCGCGGCTGGCGATGTTCCGCACCCGGCTCTGGCTGCGGGACGAGAGTTTCCTCACCAGGGCCCGCGGGCAGTCCTGCTCCGTCTGCCTGGGGCACAGCGGCTCCCGGCTGTCCTCCTGCTCCAGGGACAGCAGCCTCCGCAGCTGCTCCGTCAGCGCGTCCGTGGAGTGCGGCCTCACGCCCTGCATGGCGCCCGCCTTGCTGTCCCTCAGGCCCGAGGAGATGAAGCTCCTGCTGATGTACTGGTACTTACTCTCGAAGTTGCAGGAAATGTCCTCTGAGGTGAGGTCTCCCAGACTCTTGGACTTGCAGGGGCTGCTGTGCTGGATGGGCGGGTGTGGGGGGAACGGGAGCAGGGGGCAGGCTGGGCTGAGCTGGGGGACACACACTGCAGCCCTGTGCTTCTGTGAGTGCTGCTGCCACAAACCCCCGGCGCTGTCACACACAGGGACAGGGAGCTGCCTCCCTGCAGCCCTGCAGCTCTCGGAGCAGTGCTGGGCAGCAGTGCAGCTGCTCCCAGAGGTCCTGTCCCCAGCGTGCCCAGGGTCCTGCTGCTGCCTCAGGCTCCGAGGAGAAGCCAGCTGGCTCAAGTCCTCCCGTCTGTACTCACAGGTGGTCACCAGGAGCTCCTGGCAGTCCCCATCCACCTCCAGCAGGCTGCTGCTGTCTGAGTGCTCCCCAGGGCCAGGGGCCAGCGCCTCCTCAAAGATGAGGCTGTTGGAACCAAAAGAACTGCCAGACTCGGGGGCTTCCCAGCTTGGTCCAGATTTTGTAGCACAATTCCTTTTGGGATTTGCATTTAGCAAAGAGAGGGATGAAGAACAAGAAGAGCCAGGCAAGCTGCTTTCCAGACTATTTAATCTTTTCTTGCAGACTAATTCCTTGTGGCTCTTACATTCAGAAGCTGGAGATGCCTCGTGGATAATTGTGTATGTGGAATACTCTGCATCCTCCAGGCTGGAGAACATGGCTGTGTCCGGAATGGAGACTGAAGGGGATTTGCTGGACTTTGTGGGATTGAAGTTGTGCCTACAGGGGCTGCTCAGGTCTGCAGCAAACAGGTGTGGGGGTGCAGCCCCCAGCCTGGGGGTCTGGCTGCTGCTGCCAGGGGGGCTGGACACAGGGGCAAGGGCAGTTTGGTCATCTGTGCCATCGAGCTGCCCGATGAGAGCAGACACAGTGCTGTCCAGCTCGCTCTCAGTCGAGAGAGACACTTCATCAATGAGGTGAGAAATGTCACTGTCCTGCAGGGTCCCTGTGGAGTGACAGTCAGGGCCCTCAGAGCACACAGCAGAAGAAAGAGAAAGAGGTGCTGCAGTGCTTTTCTTCGTGTCGTATTTGTGATTCTCCACCTGTGCTTTCTGAGAAAGAGAAGTCCCCATGAGACTGGTTTTTCCTTCCTTAGATCCTTTTGTATCATTTTCCTTTTTACTGTCTGCACAGGTTTTGAGCTGTGATTTTTCTGTGGGAAGTTCAGAGTCAGAGTCTTGCATTAGGGGGACAGCTCCATCGGAAAGATGATTCTCCTGGTAGTCCACTAGGTGATTTGTTTGAGCTACATCATTTGCAAAAATCAAATGTTCAGGCTGCTCCTGTGAAGGTGATACTAAAGAGTCAGCTGTAG
This sequence comes from Rhabdornis inornatus, assembly GCA_013397075.1. Classification (NCBI taxonomy): domain Eukaryota; kingdom Metazoa; phylum Chordata; class Aves; order Passeriformes; family Rhabdornithidae; genus Rhabdornis; species Rhabdornis inornatus. The sequence continues at coordinate 60,981 of VWZS01005574.1, forward strand.
AATCCCTCTGGTCATTCTCCTTCTTGAACTGAGATGTTAAATTTGAAGCATTTGCCTTTTGCTCAGAATGTGGAAAAAACAATTCTTTCAAGCTTGTTTCCTTCTCATTTGTGTTGTCATCACTGTTGGCTAAATTAAATGAGAAACATGTTAGTGGCATACAAGACTCTGCCCTGTCTATCAACAGCTATTTCGTCCTTGACAGACAAATGGAGAACGCAAAACTAGGTACAGTTGTGACAGAACTTAACCATGGGGTTGTGCAGGTTTAGTACAAATTATCTGAGTGACATGAATAAATGGAAAAATACAACTGCAGGCACTTCATTGAAATTTCCTTGGGATGTCTATTACATCAAGCAGGTGATGTAATATTTGTTGTAAGTAATGTTAATGAGGTACCACATCAGAGCTTGCACGTGGCATTACCTTCAGCTGTGTTCCTAGTCACATTTGTACTATAAAGAAGCGTGGCAATAAAGACAGAACAAAACAGCTCTGTTAAAACACACAACACTTGAAAACAAGATGCATGCTTCAAGCTGAGTCAAAAGCATTGAGTAGATGGACTCCAGACTGGTTTATACACGTGATTACTGCAAAGTGTTACAGTACAAGGATTTCATTTGGATCTTCTACCAGCAAGCAGCATTCACATTTGAATTCCTCAAAAAACACATATTGGATGTTTTCTCCACCAAATCCTCTTGTCTTTCTATGCCAAATCTGAGCTCTGTGACTCACTTCTTTGGAGATTTAATGAAGCAGGGACTATAGCAGTAAACTTGGCATAACAGGTACCGGTTTTAATGCTTGCTAGCAATCAGGTACTCTTGGAAGAAGCAAGGGGGGGCCCTGACCACCCACCAAAAGTAATTTTGGAAGCATCTTACCAGATGTGTCTTCCTCTTCCTTGGCCTCCTGGGCAGTGTTCTCTGCAGGGCAGGGCAGCTCCACCATGAGGAATCTGTCCACGGGCATGGAGGCAGGACGCGCCTGCAGGGTCCGGTTCGGCCGCCGGACCACCCCTTCCTTGTCCTTCAGGTCAGCTGGCTCAGAGGCACTGTCCCCGATGTCAGCAGCCTCCAGGAAGCCCATCTTGCTCTTCTTCCTGCCCTTGGCGGGGGCGCTGGCCGTGCGCCGCAGGATGCGCTCGCCGATGGAGCGTTTGCGCGCGTGGTGCCCGCCGGCCTCGGCAGCGCCCGCCTTGGGCGCCTTGGAGAACAGCCCTCGGAGCCCCATCAGCTGCTTGCTCTGCAGGGACAGCAACAGCACAGCCTGGCCTGAGCCCACACTCACTCACAAGCCACGGAGCTGCTCTCACAGTGCTTATATGAGTGATGATGACAAAGTTCAAAACGCAGCAAAGCAAAAAATTCACACCAAGCCACTCACAGCTACTCTGAGCAAGGAGCTCCCAGCACAGGTCTCCATGGATTCATGCATGCCTGCCTTGCTCCTCATTAGGATGGCAGCCTGCCACAGTTACCAGAGACTTTGCTCAGTCTCCTAATGGGAGCTGACAAGGCTCTAGGAAGTGCTCAGCAGTGACAGGCTGCACATGAACGTGGAGTATTCTATGCATGGGCTGCATCAAAGCAATATTCAGATGTTTCAGAGCCTGCATGGAGAATGGTTCCAGTTTGGTAGTTGCAGATCATGCGATTGGGAACCACTGGAAAGTCTGTGCCCAGCAAGTGCAAAGTGCATGCTCATGAGCTCTACCTTTGTGGCTCCTAGAAAGTGCATTATTGTGTAACTGGGATTGAGGATTAAAGGGCTCCACTGAAAGGCAAAAAGAAATGCAAATCCATTTGGCTAATGTTTTCAAGACTGCCACACAAGCAAATAAGGTAACAGAACATCAGCTGTAAATAGAACCACTCCACCATTTAAAACTATTTCTTAGTTTAACACGTGTCCCCCAGGAAGTGAACAGATGATCTCACTCACAGATACAAACCCAGCCTGTGAGAAGCAGCAATGCAGCCCCATCATTCATTCAGAGCAGCATCAGGTGAGCACACCCAGGGACAGGGGTCAAATCTGCCCCTCTTGCCTCCCCTCTGCAGTTACACTGCTGGCTTTCTTGAGCATATCTGTTCTTACAAGGGCAGCAGCCAAACAGGCCCCTGCAAACCGTCCCCAAGGGATGTGATTTCACAGATGTGCCCAGATGTGCACATACACTGATCCCATCCTGTGATCTGATGGGATCAGGGAGCAGAAAGCAAATGGAGCTGGGGGGATCTGGACAAGAGCAAACCCTGGGCCCTTCTCTGTGCTGTTCTCTCTGTTCCCCTGAGCTTTCTGTGGGTGCTGCACACCTTTGGGTTCATGTTTGTCAGGACATTCTCTGCATCCTCTCAGAAGGCACTGAGGCCTGAGTGTCCTCAGCAACCTCAAACCTCACAAAGGTCAGGATTTGTTTATCTTCGTTTCTTAAATCACTGCAAAGGTGCTATTTTACTTTAGCATCCTGCTGAACATGGCCTTAATTTCTTGGTGCTGCTTATCTCCACATGGACACAGCTAAGGAAGGCAGCTGAAAACACAGAAAAAGCACTGTGCTTTCACTTTCACTTAAAAAACATTCTAAAATTAGCACACTTGCACAAAAGCAAAATCTATGCACTAAAATTAAATTAGGTTAGTTTAAATTAATTAAACTAGCTGCTAAAAATAGCTTGTCAAATATCATGTTCTGATGCAGCCACAGTTCTCAAGATCTACTTCCAAAATAAGATCAGTTTAGTACACTGAAGAAATGTACCTCCTGTACCTAGACAAGATAATTGTTAGGTGCTAGCAGTGAGAACATCTGCAAGTGTGTGCACAGCAAGAGTGGAGTCATGGTATGGTGGAGTTTCCTTGCTGATCTCCTGCAAGGAAACCCCACATGCACTCTGAGACTTCTGAGCACTCCAACACAAATCTGGGAGGTTCTGGAGTACATTTAGATCCATTTTTATCAAAGGAAGATGAAAATTTCCAGCTGTACCTACCTTTCCATAGGTCTCATTAATGATTATATGAACAAATATGGAAGCTTCTGTCAGTCCTTCTAAATACACGTGGCGATAGCCTGGGGAAACAGAAATAGAAATATTTCCCCATAAAGCACCACCAAGAACCTGCAGTCTGCATTTTGTGCCCAGCTAGCAATGACTGTCTATAAAAATGATGTGTACACAGGAAGCCAGCTGGTGCTTTTAGTAAACTTCTCTGGTGTCCTCACAGGTTTTCTGAGCCCCAGGACAAATTGCATCCAAGTTATAAAAAACACAGCAGCAGTAATTCCCAAAAGCACAGACAACCAAACTCCTTTGAGGCATGGTGCATAAAGCACCCTAAGAGAACAGAAGAGTTGTCCAAGCTCCACATGAAGCCACAGAGGTAAACATTTATAAAATCTATCATCTCATGCTGGTAACACCCTCCTTGCTTTGAGGTGGACTCCCATGCCAGGAGCACAGGGACTCACCAGGCACGAGGCTGCTGAAGGCCACAGTTCTCTGCCCCACAAAGTCCCTCCCGATGGGGTCGTGGTCCCAGACCAGGAACCGCACCAGGGCCATCTCAGGCATGTGGATGGTGAAGGTGAGGGTCTCCTCCCACACAGGGTTGAACCCTGCAGGACAAACAGGACACACTTGGGGACACACAGAATGCTTGCCTCAGCTGCCAAGAGGCACAGGACACAGGCAGCAGCAGCAATGACAGTTCCATCGTGTCAGTCACTAAATGGGACAGATCTGCCTCTAGGATTGCTTTAAAAATAAAATGGGTCTGGGTGGGAGCTGGCAGGGATACCCAGGCAAGCACTGAGATAGATAAAGTTATATAGATATATAGAGATGTAGATGTAGATAGATTTGGAACTTCTGCATGAAGGAGATTTAAGAACAATTGTGTTAAAAGACAATGTGGAGAACAACTCCTGCCCTTCACCTCAAACTTGTTTTTCTCCACACCAGAAATTCTGTCTGGGAAGCAGAAATAATTTGTTAAAATACAATCATTTGATTTCATCAGATAAAATGCTTTTCAATTTAGAAAGCAATAACAGACACTGATTCATTTATAATTATTTAATATTTTACTCTAAGAAGAAGAAATCACTTAGATTATCTTACCATTGTCATCCACCACCCTGGTCTGATCCTTACAGCAGTCAACAGGTAACCCAATAATCTCCACCTCAACAAAGGGATCTATTATCTGTTTTTCAAAAACACAGTATTTTAAAAGCAAGCCAGTCATACCAATGAAGGTGAATTTAAAAAAAATAATAGAGAGAGTTAATTTAAATTCATATGAGAATTCAAACCCCTTTGATTGACATGAATTTTCAAGCAGCACTATCATGGGAATTGGTTCCATGAAGTCCATGTTGATGTATGCTTTGCATCAAGAGCTAGGGACAGCTGTGACTAATTTTCATAAAAGTCACCCTTTAAAATACAAAACAAATCAGTTCTTACACATCACGAGTAGGATACAGGCTAGGGGAAGTGTAGTATTTAGTGACCAAAAGCTTGACAATATCTGAAATGTAGTGGTGTATTTGAATAAGAAGGTTTGAGTCCCACACTGCCATGGCACGAAGCTGCTGGGGGCAGAGCCTCTCACCTCTCCTCTGTCCCCCAGCATTGAGTCAGGAGGCTTGGGCAGCTGCTGCCCACTGATGATCTTCAGGATGAGCTGCTTCTTGGGACTGGCAGGAAGTGGATCAGCAGAGTAGGGGTTGAATGTGCCTGAAAGATGGCAAGAATGAGTGTAAGGAAAAAGATACACATAATAAATATCACCCCAAGACACACACAGACAGACTAATTCAGTCAGAAAGGAGAAACTAGGAGTATGGAGCAGCTGCTCAGTAATTTTAAAATTCTCTTTCTTACAACCTTTTCTGACTGGAGCAGCCCTTGTTGATGTGATTCCAAGGCAGAGCTGGACCAAGCCCTGGATACTTCTTCCTGGGCCACAGCAGAGCTTGTTCTACTTTCCTGCAGCTGGTCATCCTAGGACCCCTTTTTCTTCTTTTAAACACATGATAATGAGGCAAAGATCTCAAAATATACATATATATATATAATCTAAGGAAGAGATTACACACTGGTAACAAGTATCAGAGCTGTGAGTGCATGGAAATATGAAAGATTCTATATTTGTCTGCACTTTCCTTTCTTGTGCCTTCACTGTGAAGGACACTTCATCAAAGTGCTACAGTGATAACTGCACTAGAACCTTACCTTTGCACATCTGCTGAGGTTTGAGGACATAACCACAGTTGCCATTTACCCTGAATTTTGCTTCATTTAACTGCATCACACGTCCCTCAGACTGGTAGTTGAGCGCCACTGAAAGAGAGAAGTCAGGTGTCATTAATAAAGATAATATTACTTGGCACACACACACCAAAAGGGAAGGAAGTGTTTGATGCAGCTCCTACCTAGCTGGCAGCCCACATTCCAGTAAGGAACAGGGTTGAAGTTGCTGGAGTCGATCCGATAGGCTGAGGGATACACCCTGGTCAGCTGCCTCTGGTTGTAGAGCATGAACTGCTCAGCCTTCTGCTGCACTGCCTGGTGGGCTCTGGTCTCACTGAAGGACAGCACGTTCCCTGTGGAGCCTGTGTGCCATGGTACAACCAACAGACAGGTGACAAACAGTCCCAGGGCACGGGGCCTGAGCCCACACCTCATTAGCTGGCTATTCATCAAGGGCAATGTGAGATTTAGTCCAGTGTTACAGGATAGACTGTCTTGTCTTACACAAATCGTGCACCCTGGGTAACTGGAGGGCACCAGCTCCCCCTTTCAGGGCGGTCTGTTGTTCTCCCCTCAAGCCTGCAGACTTGAAAGGAAAGCCAAGCAAGAGCTCCAGCTAAAGAGCCCAAGCTCAAGAGCTCCTGCTGGGGCCTTTCCTCCTGCAGACCCCCAGATGTGGCAGCTCTGGGGAACCTACAGCAAAATCCTCTGCTGGCAGCAGGGGCAGAGGAGTCACTGCCAGGGAGAGAGTGCCCTGCTGGGCTCTGGCTTTGCCCTGTGCCACAGTAACAGCAGCACTCAGCCCCCTCTTCTTGTGAGTGACAGGGGATGTGCCAGCCCTGTGCCAGCCCCATACCATCATCCACGATGTCCTGGGCAGCCACAGAGTTGGTGTACACCACCAGGTCAGACAGGGCCCGGCACAGCTTCACCGTCTTCCTGCGGCGGGCAAGCCTGCTGGGTAAAGGAAACAACAAGGGGCACTTGCAGTACTGAAGGTGTATTTCAATCCCCTTTCTGTTCTTTTCAATCCCCCTTTCTGTTCTTTTCAACAGCAAGGAAATGAAGAATTGTGAGCAGGGAACCCTGGGTGGCAGACCTCCTTGGAGAAGGTTCTGGGGTGAGTGCTCCCCTCTACCTCCACAGCCCATCCACACAAACAAAATTTTTCATTTAAAACATAATGAAATAGCTGCACCATCGCTGTTCTAGACAAAACCAAGGAGCATTTCAGTGACAGCAGACACATTCTCAGTGGCATTTCTTTGATTGCTTTTTCTTTCCGTTCTCAGATGCAATGAAGTTGCCTGGGCTGTGATGCACCTTTAACCTGCACAGTGTGCTCTGAGCACGGTTTGCAGCAGGTGAAACAGGGCCTGGCATCTTCCCATGAGCAGTGGAGCTGCCACATTTCTCTGCAGTTTCAGGGTAATTGCTGCTTACAGCCTACGACAGGTGACACAGCCAAAACACGGGGCTCACAGCAAAGCCACAGCTGTCAGGTGTGACAGACACATCACATGTGACACACATGACACATGTCACCTGCTCCGGGCACAGCCTCTCAGCTGGTGGCACTGAACAGCCCTGCCTTTACCTGAGGGGTCCCAGCTCACCTGTGGGGCTGCCCCAGCTCCTTGCCAGGGGGGTGCTGCTGGCTGTCCTCGTCATCTGAGGCACTGGGGGCTTTGGCTGCTGCCTTTGCAGCTTTCTGTGGGAAAGAGCCAAGCAGGGTCAGTCAGCCAGGGCCTCAGGGTGTTATTTCTGCCAAGGGTCTGTCCAGCACAGGCCACTCTGTGCTCTGCACCTGCCCTGCTCCCTCCCAACACCAGAGGCCAACACTGCTCCTCTGGCTGCAGGGCACTGCTCCTGCTGAAATCCCAGTGGATTATTTATTTGTGTCATATTTAGCAAGCAGCAACACACAGCAGGGTCTAAATATACAGAGCCTCGCTTCTGCCCACCTGTGCTTCTCCCTAGTTTAGAAAAATCAAACATATTCACTAGTGAAGGTGTGAACAGAGTCTGGGCAAAAGGTTCAAACATCATCTTCCTGCTCCATTTTCAGCCACATACAAATATTCAAGTGATTCTAAATTATTACACTACAAAGAAAACAGCTATGATAAAAAAAGATTAAAAGCTCACAATCTCCTTTTTTCATAGGCACCTGTGATTTAACAGTTTCCAATTACAATACTACATCTTTTGTAATGCTAAACACAGCTTCAGGTGAGAGTTATTTAATTCCCTTCTCATCAAGAGGTAATTAATATAACTGAGAGCTCCTTATCCTTTTGCATATGGCTCACTGAGCACAGATTTCTTTCCTCCTCTTGTCATACACCGTACTGGACAGAATTTAGTTTGCTGTGTTTGGTGCTGACATGAAGTTGACTATATTGGAAATCATTTGCATGGCTCACTTTGGAGTCTGAAGGTCTGCACTGAGCATGTTCCATGCAGTTAACTTTCAGGAACTGCCAGCTTTAGTGTCTCTGTGCATCCCCTGGTAGTTTTTAAAGAGTTTATTCATTTGGCACGAGAGCTGGCTGAACATGTCATGTGTCGATATTGTTGGGTGGATAATTCTGTGTCTGCAAAAATATCAATAGTAACCAGACTTCCCAGGCATCCCTTCAGCTGGAAAGGCATGGGGGGCAGTTACAGGATACCTTTGTTGCCTCAGTCTACAATACAATCACTATTTTTTTTTTTTAATCTATATATACCCTTCTTCTTTTCAGCAGAGATGAAATGAATGGGCTTTCCAACCTGCTACATCCATTAGGATAACTAGCTGAAGTAATTAAATTATTGACAGACTTTCCAGCCCTCAGCATAACCAGCAGATTCCAGTGGCTGATGTTTGCCTGTGACATTCCCAGGATTTGTGTGGCCAGCAGCAAGCACAGGGTGCCATGGGCAGTGCCCACTCTCAGGGACCACAGGAGCCCTTAACACACCCTGAGGAGAAACTGCACTGAGCTAAAGGTGCTGAAGGAAACCTGAGCACTTGAAACTGCTGTAAGCTTGGACTGAAGTGTGAATATGAGTCTGGTACTGTCTGCTTAGGGAGCTTTTGATGGCTCCTAGCTGGCTTCAGGGCAGATGCACTGGTGGCTGATTAAGTTCTTTGAAATGCCTCTTAATCATAAAAACCTGCTCAGATTATCAGTCCCAAGCTCAGTGCAGCCCTCACCATGGACAGCAGGAACAGCAGAGTCAGGCAGGCTGGGGCAGAGGGGCTGCTGGTGGCACAGGGACTGGGCTGTGGACCTGCCCCTCTGCCCAGGCACCCACTGCAGCTCTCAGTGGCTCAGCAGGAAGGGAGCTGGCAGCTGCAGCAGCTCCTTGAGGCTGTAAATCCAAGCCTCAGGGCACCTGGGAGTGTGGGAACAGGGGAGGCAGATGACAGCAGCACATTTGTCAGCGTGTGGGAATGGGAGGAAATGTGGGCACTGTCCCTGTTGGGGACTGCTCTGTGCCCAGCTGTGAAATGAGAGCTCTCAGCTCCTGCCTGGGCCAGTGGAGACACCACTGAGGAGCAGCAGAGCAGGCACTCTGAGCCAGCAGCTGCACAAACACAACCAGGACATGAAAAGCAGGAGGGGATCAGGAAGAGCACACCTGCACAGAGCAGGAGCCCAGAGCCAGCCCCTGGGAGCAGGGACAGTCCCAGCACGGCCCTGCCCAGGGTGGGACACAGCAAAACTGGGCCCTGACTGAACCAGGCACTGTCAGCTCTGTGGCAAACAAGATATGCCCAGACATTTGTCTATGCTGCTCTTCTGCTGCTGCAAGTTTGATCAGAAAATCAGCAATTCCACAGCATGAGTAAAGATGATCTTTTAGCCACATGAGAAGTTTTTGTTCATCTTAAAGGTTCTCAGTCTTCTGAACAGAATTAAGACACCAAGTGTAACCACACAGGCTCCCTCCTCCCATGCCCACCACACTTGTCTGGAGCAGTAAAACATTGCCAGGGTCTCTGGAATGCTGCCAGTCCTAGAACAGCAACCTCAGCTCTCATTTATTTCACTCACCTTGTGTTTGCCAAAGTTGCCCATTAATGATCGACCGTGAGACTTTTTTCCACCTTCTTTTGTGTCCAGATTCTGTGCAGAAAAAGTGCAATAAAACGTGTAACTAAATACCTTCAGAAATGTCTTTAAAGAGTCTGCTACAGTCTCCAAAAGACAGAATTTCAACCTCATACAAGTTCTTGTATGTCACCCTGGTTCACTATTAGGAAAATAAAATTATTCCAAATGAGACAAAGTGAGTTAAAGTCTGATCTGTGACAAATGGAAATCCAAAATCTCATTACAGGACTTTTCAAATTTCTTTGTACATTTGATCATTTAGAATCCTCTAACTGTAAAGAAAAATACTAACATTAGCACTCAAGACAACAACAAACCATGCAGAAAAAGCAGTCTAGCAAAACCAGGCAAGAAACAACAAACCAAGACGTCTGAGTGTTCTTGAAAGCAGCCACAAAGGGAAAGGGGAGAGGAAAAAGAATCTCCCAGCAGATAAATGTGGACTTTTCATAGGCAGCCTGCAGGCTGAGTTCCACATTGCCAGCCATGCCCCCAGCCATCAGCTGGATAACTCCTGGCAGCATCTCGCTCCTTCTGTCAGGAACACACAGCCCTTCATCTTCTGAAGAGCAAAACAAAACCGAAGAATATTCCCCCAGCATTTCAGCTGGGTGAGTATTTCAGTGAACTCCAGCTATTCCTGTTCAGTGCTGAGCTGGAGTCACTTTGGGCTTTCATGATGATGAGGGCACTGGGGGCCCAGCAAAATCAAAAACCTGTGTTCAGAGATCTGCTCAGAGCTCAGGCTGGAAGTCTCTGTAACATGCAGAAAGAATCTTTAGAAGATTTTTACTTCTAATAACAATTACTTGGAAAAAATCAAAGGCAGATCAGTAATGAAAGAAAATAAATGACCAGTAAAAAAATAGGAAAATATCCCAACTGCTCCCTTTCTGGTCCATCAATTACAAAGTAAATCCCAGAAAAGTGCTCTGTGACACTGGCTCCAGAGCAGGCACATCTCCATAGAAAATTCACTCTGTATTTAATGTCCCTGGAGTTTGCATCCAGTTCCTCAGTTCTTGGCTCTCTCATCTGAACAAGTCTGTGACACGTGGCACTGTGCAGCCCTCCCAGGGGCTGTGAAGGGAGAGCCCACGTACCTGCCTCAGGTTCACGCTGAAACTCTGGTGAGTTGCCTTCAGCAGGGCTCTCACAGTGAAGCTGTCAGGATCCTCTTTGTCCCTGATTTGGGATTCTTTTAGCAGAGATTCCAGTTTTGTTCGTATAAAAGATTCCACCTGGTGCTGAGTTGCTCCATTGCTCTGAAAGACACCAGGACACCCAGTTCAAGTAGGTGCTCGTGTCCATCCCACCTCACACTGAGGGTCACACCGTGCTCCCATTTCCCTCCCTCTGCAAGAAAAGGCTCCTTGCATAATCCTGCCTTTCTGCCTGTGGCTTTCCCTGCCTTTTCCCTTCTCCTTTTCCCCTCAGTCCTCCCAGCTCAGCTCCCAGTCCCCTCACACATCCCCCAGGACCTGCCCATGGGCTCTCTCTGCCTCAGAGCTGTCACAAGCCCCACCTTCTCTTTCAGAAGAGCATGAATTCCCACAGACACCCTAAGCATTAGATTCCTGCTCCAAACAGTTAAAAAAGGAAGCAACTCCTGTTAACAGTCATGCAGACTACACAGACTCAAAGCAGTCTCTTACATAAGGCACTTAAAATAAAAATGAAGCCTATAGAACAGCATGAACCTGACACAGGAATTAAAAACTTAGGAAAAAAAAGCTCTGTTAACAACTCTAAGTAGGACATGGAGAGTGCATGTAAGAAATGCAGAGCTGTCACACTCTGTGAACTGACTGTGTGCACATACAAAGCAGGGCTTTAACTTGCAGTCATCCTCAATTTCATCAGCACTGTCCTCTTCTGAAACTTCTCCTTCCTCAGCATCTGCTCCAAGGCTGTAGGGCAACTTCTTACCCTAAAATGAGGAAAAAACACCTTCAGTAAATGTGGTCAGTGCTAATTAGTGCACCCAGTCTGCTCCTCTTGCTTTACCATCCACTCCTAAATAAATCCCCTCCTAAACTTCTGTGAAATCACTTCTGTGCACAGAAATGTTCTCAGCCTACCTGCTTCATCAGTGGGAGACAGGAATGACACTCAGATTTCTGCAGAAATGCAGAGGATTGATTTTTAGGCTGCATTTTGAAATTAATAATGCTGCTGCTAATGAGCGGGTCAAATTCACTTTGTGGTGGTAGCTTTACACTGGCTTAAATCCCTGAGTGTTATTAGAATGACTATATACACTTACAGGATGAAAATTATACCATTATTTGAAATTGTTTGGCTAGTGAATCAATACTGCCTTTGTAAGGAAAAATGTATAAAAAGACCAGAAACAATAGCAAAAGGATGAGAGGCTGGCTTACTTCTCAACAAGGGACTGATTCCTAAATCTGATTTTGTCTTTTTCTAATAGAGCTGCCTAAAGTGAGCAGGGGATGGGAGACAGGGCTTTGTGCAGGGATCCTGTGATGCTCGAGATAGAATTTCTCATTCTGCAAACAGCTCAGCTCCACAGCAGTCTGCACCCACAGGGCTGCAGCAGTGAGAGCTGGAGGATCACACTGAAATTACAGCCTCAGATGTGCTGAAAAGCCAGCTCAGAACCCAGGTAAAAACCCAGAGCACTCAGCCTCTCTGCCTGTAGTGCAGTGCCATGGGATTTCTCCCAGGAGTGATGTTCCACACAATTCCCTGTGGATCCCTCCAACACCAGCCCCACGTGTTTGCTCAGTTCATTAACCAGCAGCCACCCCAGAAAACTGATGCAGTGAAATGCAAAATCCCGGCTGAGCACTCAAAGGGCTCCTCATTTAGGGTCAGCTCTGTACTGTGCACTGCAGCTTGTTCAAACTAACATCAGACTGAAACTGAGAATCCCTGCAGCAGCCTGATACCAAGGACAGAGGGAAAGCCAGAGCATCCTGAGAGTTCACACAGAAGGAATTGCCTCCCTGTGTCCAGGTAAATTAGACCATGTAATAAGGCAGAACTCCATTAATCATCCTCCCAAAGGTCTGCCTTCTGCTTCTTCCCTGTTTTGTCTATCCTGGCCTTTGGAATTCCTTTTAGAGCAAATCTGTTTGGAGTGAGAGGTTCACACAATTAATCCTGCACAGGGCACCAACCCCAGGGCCTCCTCCAGCTCCTCCTGAGCTGCTCTTCTCCCATAAACACAGATGAACCATGAACAGAGTTCCATCCCACGAGCTGGGTGAGGGGAAAGGAAGGAAATCTTCACTTTTCTGTCACTCCAAAGTACTTTGTCCAAGGAAGGGCTGTCAGACAATGTTTAGATGCTACAGGGATATGAACTGGTCCTTCAAAGAAAATCTACAATGAATATCACAAGCTGACATTTGTTGCATTCTGAACATGCCCAGCAGCAAGTTACCTTCACTAGGATTTTCCCTTTTAAATCCTGAGGGCTGGGAAGCTGTCTGGGATCTCCAGTGTTCACAGATGACAAGTCCAGTTTGTCACCAAATATCTCCTTCAGGTACTGGGCAATCTTCTTTTGCTGTGGAATACTGCAGTGGTTTTCAATGGACAGTATCACTGGAAACCTGGGAAAAAAGCCCCAGACACTGTCCCAGCTGTGTGTGGAGACACAGCACCTGCACTCTTACCATCCCACCCATGAATGGAACAGCTGAGTTCTTCCACAAACTTGCCACACTGTTTTCTAAACTCTTGGCAGCCCCAGAGTTGTATGACAAGGAACCCCACACCAAATAATGAAAACCACCTTCTTTAGTTTTGAAAGTACCACCTTGTATTTCTCATCAATAACACCAAACTTTTGGGCTTGGTTGTTTTTTCCTACACATCTCTTCTTGGGTGACTTTTTGGGTTTTTTTTTAATAAAGAAAAGGAAGTATTTTCCTTTTATTCTCTTTAAACTACTCAAAATTCTCTACACCCACTCGTGATTTGAGACTACTCTTTGTGTATATATAA
>VWZS01005574.1:76632-113781 GCA_013397075.1 Rhabdornis inornatus
TGCAGCCCCAGTGCAGCCCCCTGCAGCTCTGTACAGCCCCCTGCAGCCCCAGTGCAGCTCCCTGCAGCCCCTTGCAGCTCCATACAGCCCCATGCAGCCCCAGTGCAGCCCCCTGCAGCTCCGTACAGCTCCCTGCAGCCCCAGTGCAGCCCCTTGCAGCTCCCTGCAGCCCCCTGCAGCCCTCTGCAGCCCCCTGCAGCTCCCTGCAGCCCCCTGCAGCCCCAATGCAGCCCCCTGCAGCCCCCTGCAGCCCCCTGCAGCCCACCTTCGACGCAGCGGCAGCCGGCCTGCAGCACCCGTGCGTACATGTCGGCCCGTGACTGGGACAGCAGCTGGTCCCCGCTCAGGTAGGTGTTGTGGGACGAGGCGATGAAGTAGTGGCACAGCGGCTGCTCCATGTCCTGGTGCACCTGGCGGTGCAGGGGGTTGCACACCTCGCAGGCCGGGCTGCGCATGAAGCTGGTGAAGCCTGGGGACACGGGGACACGTCGGCCGTGGCCAGGGCCAGGACAAACCCCTGAGCTCCTGCCAGAGCCCAGCATTCACCGTGGGGACAGACTCCAGGCCACGGCAGAGCCACACAACCAAATGGCTTTTTTTAACAGAGCTCCTTGCTGGCACTCCTTAAGGAGAAAACTTCTGTGGTGTTCCTTTTTTTTTTAATGCTAATTAATGTAAAACTAGTACAATTTATTTTTCACCTCCATGAATACACATTTTAAAATTATATTTAACTTACTATATTAAACAGAAGAAGAAAATTTTACACTAATTACTATTTTTAGATATTTTACTATGATTATAATAGAAACTTTTCACTATTATTTTATTTTAATTTTATGATTTAATACATAAATGTATTAATACATGTAATACATTATGATATACATAATGTTTTACATTATGATTTAATACATTGCTTTTACTCCCTTTAATTGATCCTATCTCACAACTTTTATTAATTGTGTGTATTTTTTATTAAATGATGTTTCAATTTTAGTTTGAAACCGGGCAAAAACACTAACTAGTGTAAAAGTTTAGATTCGTTAATTTTAATATATATTAAAATAATATAATATATATTTTAATATATATTTCTTTTTAAAATATTTATTTTTTGTTGTGAGATGGGATTAGGAGTAAAAGCAAGGCAGGTTTAAAATTTGAAAATGGATGGCAGTGCCCTGAGCATGGATGGGGCACACAAAGACACCCAAAGCAGAACCATGGATCAGCAGCCAAGTCACTACCCCAGCCATCTTCACTTCACAATTTTCTTCTTTCTGCAAGTTTATTCAAGAAGATGGTACTTGATTTATAACCCTCTAAACGAGGGCAGCACTGAACAGAGAAAGTTTTAAAAATACCTCCTTTAAGAATGAAACATGTAAAATATTTGCAAAGGACAGTGCAAATAATAGCAGCCCTGAGAGCAGCTCAGAGATAAAAGCAGCTGCAGCAGCAGGTTAAGAGGAGCAGAAATGCTTGCAGAAATATTCTTCAAGTGTCACAGCTTGTTTGTTTTCCTTTCCTTATTCCAGTTCGAGTGCAGGGTCACATCAGAAGCTTGTTGAAGGGAGGCCATACCAGGATTTAAATACCATGTGCAGGAAGATTCCTACTTAACCCTCCCAAAATCAACATTATGCTGCTCCAAGGGAGCTTCCTTCTGGGCAAAGGAACACACCGTGGCATTTAATCTATTTCATCCCAGCTCTGAGGCTGATTCGAAACTAAGCTGGATTCTGAATAAACATACAATTTACAATTGCTTTCACAAACAATGGGAATCAGGTATTAAAACCCAGTGAAAATGCAACTATCCATACTTTATTTCACAGAGGCATAAATGAATGGATTGTCCAGATCTGCAGAGCCAAGGCAGAATGAACACTTAACTTTCATTACCCCACTGGGAGCAGGCTCTAGATAAACTGCACAGAACAGGACAGTTTGTGTTTGTTTTACAAACACAGAGTGAGCAATAAATGCCCACAGCCTCAGGCATCCATCCCTGCTGGGGTGGGTGCTGGGGTGGGTGCTGGNCCTGGGTGCATGGCTGGGATGGATGCCTGGGTGCATGGCTGGGATGGATGCCTGGGATGGATGCCTGGGCGCATGCCTGGGTGCATGGCTGGGTGCATGGCTGGGTGCATGGCTGGGGTGGATGCCTGGGTGCATGGCTGGGATGGATGCCTGGGTGCATGGCTGGGATGGCTGCCTGGGTGCATGGCTGGAGAGCTGCTGCCTCACGACACCCACTCACATCTCCCCCCTGGCTCACAAACACACCCACGCTCCCCACTGCTGATCCAGGGGACTTTGTGTCACAGGCAGACAGCAAGAGCCTCACCAAAACACCATCACAGCACTTCTACTCCACTGCAGCACAGCAAGACAAAACTCACTCTGAAATCAAAACTTTTACCTTCAATCCCAAGAACATTCTGCTTCTTGTTTTCTTCTGACACTTCAAACTTCTGTATGATGTCCAGACAATATTCTGGTGTCACATTATTCATCTGCACAAAAACAACAGTGGAGGTACACTTAGTTTAAATGTCACCAGCATGTGAAAATCTACTTAGCCTGGAGGAGACAAAGAGGAGTGAGAGGTAGCCATCAATTAAAACCTGTGTTATTTTAGTCTGAAAATTAAAATTAGCTGTTTAGCAGCTTTAATAATTGTACCGGCCAGTACTGCTGAAATGAGAACTGTGACATTATATTCTTTAATATAATCTTCTTAGACATGGAAAAAGATTTGGCAGGCTTGGATTTCATTTTCATGTGTTTTCCACTCCTATGATTTCATTACTTCCAAGGGAGTTCACTGTAATACACAGGCTAGGAGAGAAATAATTAAATTCTGAAATGAAAAACTGCAGCTTTTCTGAAACAAATAGGAATTTTGTCAACAGCTTCAGCTAGCCCACAGCTGAGGTTCTAACTGATTTGTGGGGCACTTACAAGCAGACACTTATATTTCATTCAGAACTAAAGGAAAGAAGTGGCTCCCATCACTCATCTCATCTTTTCTCACTGCCTTGAGTTGCAGAGAAGCAAAGGGAGAACAAGGACTGGCTGGATTTCATTTCTCCACTACCAACATCACAGGAAGACAGTGCTGGCACTCAAACCTCGTGGTGGCACTTCACTTGTGCCATCATCCTGGACACTGTTTGTACTGTCCCAGCTAAGCTACCATCCTAAGATGCTGCAGGAATTACACAGGATAATAGAAAAAAGAACAATTCAGTAGCAAAAATAACTGCTTATCCTTGCTCAGATTGGTGTTTGATTGCAAACACTGCTCAGAGCAGGCCCTGTTCTGGTACAAGCTGGCTCAAATTAACTTTTCCATTATCCCCCATGGCTCCTTGCTGGCCCAGTGTGGGGTTCTCATGTGCTCTAGGAATGGAAATGTCTAATCTAATCCAAAGCTGCATCTGCTGGGGAAAAGTCCATTCATTTGTGCTTTTTTAATTGTAGCTTGAGAGGTGATGACTTTGGCCACTCATTTTTTTGCTACATTTTAAAGTACTCCACTAAAAATAATATGGGGTGTTCTCCTAAATAGGGAGTTCTCCTAAAAAAGAAGCCAGTTTAACAAGCTAACAAAACCCCAACCCTCTTTTGTTCTGTCCTCAGGCAGAGGAATATTTCACATCCTGCCAAATGAGCAGCAGATGGAGCAGAACAGACTGTCCACAGATTTCCAAGCATCCAGACAACAGCAAAAGCAAAATGCTGTTTGGGTGAGGGCACTGGGGAGCTGCCTCCTGGCTTTTGGGGCAATGCTGCCCTGCCAAAGGGCACTGCTGGCACTGGGGACATTCAGGGGAATCTCCCTGACCTCCCAGTGCTGGGCACTGGGAAGGGGCACAGGAGTGCAGGGTGCCTCCAACCTGCCCAGCCAAGAAGTTCACCTCCAGCAGCTCCTGGATCCACTTTCTGTGTTTGCTGCTGGAGCAATGCTGAGTAGAGCAGCTCCCCAGACAGCTCTGCCCACACAGTGCTCTCAGGAGGGCACACAGAGCACAAGGAGGATGCAGAATGCCAGAGCTGACAGCTCCAGGTTTCTGCTGCATCAGCGGGTCCATAATGTCCCTGTGCACCCCAAAGGCAGCTCCCCCACCTCTGCCACGTGTTCCTCTTCCTGCTCTGGGTCCCTGAGCATCCTCTCACAGCACTATCCTTCAAAAATCACTTCAAAAATCATCCAAAGCAGCTCAAACTCTTTCTAGAAGCATTTAAATAACCAGTATCTGTCACATCTGTGCTTTGCCCTCTGTGCCAAGCTGATATTTTCTGTAAAATCCTTTCCCTACACTCGAATGCAAGCACATGGCCTAGACATGGATGCAGATATTGCCATACCTTCTGCTCCACCCTCAGAAACTGAGCCAGCTCCTCAACAGTGAGATGATCCTTCTTGTCACTGTAGCTCAGCAGCAGCAGGTAGAGATCCCGACGCAAGGACATCATCTTGTAAAACACTGAGAATTCTTCAAAGTTCAGGGTTCCTTGGTTCTCATCTGTGTCTGCCTCCTAAGGGGTAACAACACTCAGTAAACAGGCTCAGCACAGGAGAAATAAGGGCATAAAACAGAGCAGGGCTTGTGTACATCAACAGTAAATTCTGGTCTGCAGGACTGTTCAGACACAAATTCTAACAGGCTAAAATAACTGCAAAACTATGTCATAATCTAAAATTACTGCGAAACTATATCATAATCTCTGGGGTTTTTGGTGAAAACAGTTCCTAAACTAAAGCCACAGATTCTTTATGAAACTCTAATTTCCTTCTTTAATTTCAAATTCATTTTCCCCAGAAAGAGGTTCACTCTGGGCTTTATTCTGATCTCTTGCCCTCCTGTATGCCCTGCAGTTATCCTGGATCAAAACACAGCAAGAGGTATAAACAGTATCACCCATGGCTTCCCCAACAACAGCCTGATATCTTAAAACATTCAGGACAAGATCAGAGACTTAAAAGCACATTTTTTAATCTGCAGCAATCTGCAGAGGGGATGACTCTGCAGCAGCACTGAGACTCCTCACCAAAATATCCACCCAGCATCTCCAGTCTTGATTTGCTGCTTCTCCTCAGAGGTAGGAAGAGAAGAAAACAGTACTTAGCACACACTAATACAAGCTTTTTCCTGTGAACATCTGCCTAAGAGGATTGCTTTGGATTTTGAAAACAAAGAAAATATTCTGGAGAACGTCTGGCAGACACTGTGTGGGTCTCCATGCAAAAAACAACCCTAAGCTCCTATCACAGCAAGGCAGCTGAGAGGAAAAGAATTCTCAGCTAAATGGTGTTGCATGGGATTTTTAATCATTTTATATCTATTACATACCTTAAATGATATTTATAATCTGTGGGAACAAGTACAAGTACAACCCAAATTAATCTCTGCAACACCATCCCACCAGTTTCCAGGTCTTTGGGAGCAACTCCAGACTCCAAAGATGATCTCTAATGGGGATTTTACGCCAGACAAACAAAGCACTTTTGACCATAGAAGATTCTTCAACTTTCCCATGTTTTACAGCAAACCAGCTTTGAGCTGGTACTGGTTTAGAAAAGTGAAGATGACATTTTTTGCTCCCCATTATGTCCTTGGCTTATCTTTCCTTTCCTACAGTAAACACAAGGACTGGTAGAAAATGGGAGCTGTTTTCAGACAACAGAAGTAAAAAATTCATTCTAAATCAATTAAATCTGAATGGCTAAATATTGAGGAAGTTGTTAAAGAAAACCTAATTACTTGCATAAAGCCGGTTTCTATTAAATAATTTTCCATGAAGGAAATGAAAAAATATTTCAGTAGCAACAGAGTAACTTCATTGTCCATCAATGGCAGTATTGCTCATCATCTATCCATCAGTCATTTCAACTGATTCACAGAATTCATTTCAGTTGATTCACTGAACAATTCAGTTCACAGAGCTGAAACCAGCAGTGCAGCAGAAAGAGTAACTCTGGTAACTTTTCTGTGTGCTTCACGTCATTTAAACAATGTTCTGCCACCTCTTTGGCTACAAAAAGTTAAAAAAGGTTTGAAAAAGCCTGTGAGGTGCTGGGTTTTCAGTCCCAAGCTGCAGATGCTGCTCTGGATCTGCCCAGCAATGGACCTGGACCGGCCCCTCCTCCCCTGGCACACACCTGGAACATCTGGCGGACCTTCCTGCGGGGCAGGCTCACGTTCAGCTTGTGCATCAGCTGGTGGATCTCCTCGATGTTCAGCAGCCCATCCCCATTCTTGTCAGCCTCCTCGAAGGTCTGCTTCACCCAGCTGCCAGCGTGTCAAGGACAGGCACACAGGGATGTCCTCACGGGGAAGGGAGGGAGGGCAGCCCAGCAAAGGATCCTTTTTGCCCCTGCCCTTACTACAGCTCAGTCAAATGCTTAAAACCAGAACTGGGTTATGGCAATTATTCACAGCTCAGTTCACAACCCCAGCCCCTCTGCACTCCCATTTCTCAGGCTGGTTCCTCCTCTGAGAACGTGCTCTAAAGTTTTCAAATATTTCAAATATTGCTGGGCTTACTCTGGGATCTTCTTCCACCTGTCCCTTCATTCTACCTGAACTTCACTTCCCAGCCAGCACCTTTCCCCCTTCCTTGCACAAATATCCCTCAGCACCTCCTGCTACGCCCTTGCAGTAGCTGGGAGTGGGACAGAGCCATGCTGTGTGCAGTCTCCCAGCTGCCACACTGGATAAAACAGACAGAACTCGCAGTGATGTTTCACCAGAAGAGAAGATACAGGGGACAGGAGCACTCAGAAAAGTCATGGTTAAATATAGCAAGCTGAGGACAGGTGCAACAGAGCATGCAATACAACCCCAATGGACCCGTGCCTGCTGTGGAGCAGAATCAAACACAGGAGATAGAAATTAAAAATACCTGAAATATGAATATGCTCCAGGAGTACCACTGGAGATTTCCATGAGGCAGAAGAACAGACAGGTTACAACTTTAATTAAGATGGCCTTGAGGTTTGGTTTCTGGGGGAAGAGTGCTCTTTGTGTATAACATTTTAGTCATCACTGTTGTGAAAAAAAACTGTTGCGAAAAAAAGGCACATGAAAAAAATATTCAGGGGACATGAGGTTCACTTTGGCTACTGGGCTACAACAAACATTAAAGGAGCTTTAAGGATTTGTGCTCCTGACAAACAATGGAGGCTGGGAAGAACACAGACATCTGACTTATCAAGAGCAACAGAGATGGCCAGGAGCTTAGTGAGCTATTGAGATAATTAGAAATAACTGGTCTGTCCCTTCAAAAAGGAATTCATTAGGAAAATGCAAGCCTGTCCCCTTTATCCCATGCAGTTTGATCCAGTCCCCAAAGCACAGCCACGGTTTATACACATGCAAGCATCCATGTCAAAGCCATTGCTCGGGTTTCCACTGCAATCAGTGGAAGGGTTTTGGTCACTCAATAGGAGGAGAAAGGCCACGCTGTGCTGAAGTGGCTGAACAGCAAGGCAGCAATGTGAAGCAGGAGGAAGGCCTGGCTCCTCAAAGGATACTGCTGGTGTGTCCTCTGGCGCCTGGCCAGCGAGTCCTCGTCGCTGATCCCCGCCAGGAGGTACTTGAGCCCCGTGACCCAGGTGCGAGCCTCCTCGGGGTTGGATGTGATCAGGTCCAGGCTCTCCAGGTGGCTGCCATGGTAAATGGAGAAGCAGCAGCTGGGGTCAAAGCTGCCCTCGGAGTGACGGTGGAAAATCTCCGACTGCCGGCCCTCGCTGACTTTGTAAATGGAGTCGATGACAACTGGGGGAAAGGGAAAGCAAAGGACACGCTGGGACAGCCAGCCAGCCTCTTCCAGCTTCTCACAATTCTGAGTTACTCAGAACCAGAGGCATGAAACTTTATTAATGTTACATCTTCACATCCCAAAGCCCTGTTGGACTGAAGGCTTCCTTGCCATGCCTGTGCCACGTGCTGGCTGCCCCAGAGGCTCCGAGCACTCCCCAGAACATCACAGGGCTGAGGCTACAGGAAGGGAGCAGGGGAGACAGACACCCAGTGTGTCCCATCAGCCCACGAGCCCTTGTAGCTCAGTAATTCACATTCCAATACTGAACTGCCCCATTATTAGCAGAAATATGAGGAGTTTACTTTTTGCCTTCTCACTCTTCCGGGAGGGCCTCCACCGGATGCAGGTCCTGTGCTCATCCAGGTAGAAGAGACGGACCAGCCCCTTGGTTCCACTCTTCAGCTTCACCATCTGCGTCCCAGACTGCATCACACTCATGCATCTTTCAACTGCGAGGCAGAGCACAATAAATTCAACTGAAGGCCACCTCATCCACTAATGACATGACTAATGGGCTCCCCAGCACCTGCCAGGCACACACAGCTCTGACTGGAACCTCGAATGACAGCAAGTGGGCAGTGCTGGGACACTATTCCTCCTTCACTGCTGCCTTCTCCACACAGGAAAATGGAACAGCTCATCTGTCTGAACACCCTCACCACAAAGGAGGCAAAGAAAACTTTAATCTGTGCTGAAGGAAAACATTTTATAGTTGCTTCATGCTCATCTTTCTTACATTTTTTTCTACTACTACACACAGTGCTGTAATGTTAAACCCCAGCACTCCATGTATTTGGACTGGTGAGATCCTCATTCAAACCCTGCAGTCCTTTGGGCTCAGTAGCCCTGGAGTTTGTCTCTCATGCTGTGGCACTGGCAGAGCTGCTCACAGAATGACAGAGACACATTCACACCCTCTCCACGCTGCCACCAACCTTTGAACACACACTGGGATGATTTCCTGTTATCCACCCATCCCATCCGGATGATAAGGCTTTTTTCCTCCTCTGTGTTTTGACTAAAATAAACCCATTTCTTCCATTTCATCTCACATCCTCTCCCCTGCAGCCTTCCAAACACAAGGATCAAGATAACATTTCCTCTAGATCTCAGTATATATCATGTTCTTAAATTACCTTCTGGTTTTATCCATTCACAGGCTCTTCTCACTTGATATCACTCCAAATTCATCTCCCTGGGTGATTTGTTTACACTCTGGCTGGCTCCCAAATAAACTCTCTGGGTCTGTCTTTATTTCTTATCACCTTTCCTCTCTCCAGCACTTCTCTCTCCAGTGCTCCTCAGTGTCACAGCAAAGACTAACCCACCCTCCCACTACTCTCTGCCAGAGCTGGGATTTATTTATTCTCCCAACAGCTCTGACACACTCACAGGCAGTCAGAGCAGCATCTAAACATGGAGCAAACCAGGGAGGAGCAGCCCTTGGCACTGGAATAACCTCCCCTGGCTCCCTCACTCACCAGGAGCTGGCAAGGCAAAGCCCACATGGAATAAACCCCATCAGAAGGAGGCTTTTCCCTGAGTTCTCTTTCTTGGAGGAAGAAGGGGACTAAGGTTGAGCTTAGTCCCCTTGAACAGAACCAAACTCTTCTGAAAGCATCACATGAGTGCAATAAACATGTCCTTTATTATGTCCATAAATAATGGCACCCCCTGGACGAGCACACACACTGAATGAAGGTGAGCTTGGAAAGGCTTTAAGATAAACCACAAATGCGACACAAATGAAGCCAGAAGGAGATGTTAGACCATATCCACATGTTGGCTGGGGCAGCAGTAACCCTGATCTATCTGAAGATGCACAAAGTACCAGGAAGACAAACATTTACAGCACGAGGGATGGAAAACTCAGAACCTGAGAGAAGACAGATGAACTGAAGCAAACATAGTCTCTAAAACTCCCTATGTACATCCACACAGGAATGCCTTTTCCCGGCAGACACAGCCTTTCCCCGTGCAACTGAGTTTAGGTGAGGCTTGCCCTGGATTCCTACCAAGACAAACACGACTTGTCCCAGCACAGAAATGAGGTTCTCCCTGGGAGTGTGGACACAAACGTGCCCTGCTCCATCAGCCTGGCACACACACCACAAGCACCTTTTGATTTCACTAACAGAGATCACTTCCAGCAGGGCTTTAGCTCGGTAAGAGGTTTAGCAACAAGCTACTCAACACAGAAAATCTGCTTCTTTGCACCTAAGGCTAGCAGTGACTGGTGAAAGTCTTACTAAAAGAACTAATTCTCAAATAAGTCTCTCTATTAGCACCAGCTCAGTTGTCATTGAAAAAATCCCAGCCCAGTTTCACAAAGACATTGAGGACAGCCAGCAAAAGGCAGAAGGGAGAAGACCACATTAATTCAATAGAAGAAAAGCAGAGAATGGGCCACAGTCAGGTAACTGCAGCCAACAAAACTGTGGGGGAAATAAAAACCGTGAAAGGCAATCCAGCTCCTTCTTCACCATTTCAATTGCCTAAACACTTCTACATCACGTTTGGAATCGTTATGGGTGCAGCCACATTCATGCTTCAGGCAGACTTCAGTTATAGGGAATACATTTTAAAACACTTTCTTTCACAAAGTGGAAGAAACCCAGTTCCTGCCCAGTATCTCAACAGCCTCCACCTCCCAAACCCCACCTGCAGTAGGTCCAGTGCCCCAGGGAGCACCACCTTTGCTGCCTGGACTTTCCCAATTCCAAGGAAATACCATGAGAATTCAAACATTGAAAGAATAGTAAAGGTGTAAGAGAGTCCACGGCATCATTCCTGCTCTGTAGGTGTTAATAACAAAGGCTCCACGTTCAAGAAGGGACTGGGGTAATGGAAATGCCACAGCAATCACGGGCTCACTGGATTTCAGCTCTGCAAACCATTTACAAAACACCCCATCCTCCCCTTCAGGCTATTTATAAAATATAAGCATGCAAATAAAAAAGGTCTTTTTCAAATCTATTCTCAGTATGCTAATGCCGGTCCCTTGCCAGACACCACACATTAGCATCTGAATCAGGGAAGGTATTGAGCAGTGCAGGGCACAATAAAGCTCCAGAAGAGCAGTTCAGGAAGGCTTTCACTAAGGAATTGGGAAGCTGGTTCCAGAAAAACATCTAATCCTACAGATAAACCAGGAATACAGAGTAAAGGAAGCAGCTCCTCAACGCAGACATTGATTACAATCTGAGAAAGCAAGACATGATTCCCATTAAAAGATATTCTTCTAACACAAGGACTAGCTGTGAATTTTCTGCTCAAAGTCTGAAAATTAATTAAGTTAAACTAGAACATGATGTAGTTTATATTACAAGATCAAAGAAAATTAATCTGGAAGTTTAAATAAAAAATTACGCTTATGCAATGTAAAAGGAAGATGTCCCTGCCCATGGCAGGGGGTTGAAACTGGGTGGTCTTTAAGGTCCCTTCCAACCCAAACCTGTCCATGATTCAATG
Organism: Rhabdornis inornatus; assembly: GCA_013397075.1. NCBI lineage: Eukaryota > Metazoa > Chordata > Aves > Passeriformes > Rhabdornithidae > Rhabdornis > Rhabdornis inornatus. The sequence continues at coordinate 87,943 of VWZS01005574.1, forward strand.
ATATTTGAAGCTTTAATTTAAAATTAAAAACTCCTGAAAACTAAACTCACTTCTGTTTCTAGAGTTATGCAAACTCGACAGTCTAAAATCATCCCAACAGACATTCTGGAGTTGAATGTGATTTAATAATGAAAGACCAGTCTGCTTTTTTTCCTCCCAAAACAACCCTTTAAAGCAATACAGACCTGAACCCAAACAGCACTTTTTGATTTAGTTCAGCCATGAGAAGCACTCCTAACACAAACCTCTGCTTAGGGAGAGGAGCTGCTTCTGTACCCAGGGGTAAAGCAGATACAAACCCATCTGTGCCAGCTCGACCTTCTCTGGGGTGGCCACGCTGCCCAGCACGTGGGAAACCTCTGAGGCCAGGAGGAGAGCCATGGAGCCCGGGGTGTCCTGCAGCCCCGGGGTGTCCCCGAGCCCTGGGGTGTCCCGGAGCCCCGAGGTGTCCCCGAGTCCTGCAATGCCCAGGAGCCTTGGGAATGTCCCTGAACCCCGGGGATGCCAGGCAGATGCTGTGGGTGTAAGCTGCCCTGTGAGCCCCGGGATGCCAGGCAGATGCTGTGGGTGCCAGCTGCCCTGTGAGCCCGGGATGCCAGGCAGATGCTGTGGGTGCCCTGTGAGCCCGGGATGCCAGGCAGATGCTGTGGGTGCCCTGTGAGCCCGGGATGCCAGGCCGATGCTGTGGGTGCAAGCTGCCCTGTGAGCCCCGGGATGCCAGGCAGATGCTGTGGGTGCCCTGTGAGCCCGGGATGCCAGGCAGATGCTGTGGGTGCCAGCTGCCCTGTGAGCCCGGGATGCCAGGCAGATGCTGTGGGTGCCAGCTGCCCTGTGAGCCCCGGGATGCCAGGCAGATGCTGTGGGTGTAAGCTGCTCTGTGAGCCCGGGATGCCAGGCAGATGCTGTGGGTCCCGGGTGCCCTGTGAGCCCGGTAGCAGCTCCAGCAGCACTAATCCCCCCCCATCAGCCCGTGCTGCCCTCCATCCCCTCTCTAATCCATCCCCGTGCCCTCGGGTTTAATAAGCAGGGGATGGCTCAGCACCAGCCCCCGGATCCCTGCAAAACCTCTCGGCATCCCACGAGCTGGAATTCCTAAGGTTTAATTTAATCTAATTCCCAGCATTAAGTCACAGTGGTGAGTGCACATCTGCCTGCTCTCGTGCCTCACCGCAAAGACTGCAGGACCCTGCAGTCCATACCAAAAGGAAATTATTTAGGGAATTAAGAATTACACTGAGCAGCATTTTCAGGTAAACAGAAGAGTATTCTGCTATATGGGGCACATCCCCATATAGCAACAAACACCCTCTCCCATAAAACATGTTCTCTAAGGTTAAATAAATATCCTGGCCGTTTTTTGCTACTGTATTTTGAGGTTTAGTTATTCAAGAAAACACTATTATCTTTGCATTAGCAGCAAAACTCTACTGCCAAGAGTTGCCAAGTACAGCAAAAGTACACCACTGTTGTGAGACAGATCATTTTTTAAATCAAAGATCAAAACAAATTTCCTATTGCTGTCCACAAGCAGTTTTTTTATTTTCCTGTATGTTAAGAAATTAATATTTCAAAGTGCAACCAAATCACAAAGGGTCTGGTCTCATCTTGCTTTTATGGACTTACTGTTACAGCCATCTGACAAAACAAAAAGATTAAATAAGGTATAAAGAGCATTACCAAACACTGAGAAGTATAATTATGAAAGAGAATATAAACTGGGTTTCTAAATGATAGGCATCAACTGCATTAAGCCAACATTAAGCTTGAAGAGATAAAAGGAACCCATAAAATACAGAAGTTACTTTTATACCTGCAGCAGCAGCTCTTCTCCCCTGCACTCAGCGTTTTGGGGTTTACTCTGTATTTTGTGAAGGGTTGTGGAGCCCTGGCACAGCTGCCCAGGGCAGTGGTGGGGTCACTGTCCATGGAAACATTTCAAAAACGAGTGGATGTGGCTCTTGAGGACCCAGCTCAGTGGTGAACACTGTGGTGGTGCTGGGCTGATGCCTGGACTTCATGGTCTGAAAGGTCCTTTCCAAAAAAGCCCCCACTGCACTCGAGCCTGGCACACAACTGAACTGTCCTGGTCCCAGCAGTGAAGATACTCTGCATCCAACCAAACCCCAAAGCAAACCTGAACCCCCAACATCCTCAGCTGTCTGCACTCTCCTCATCCCCCTGTCCTGAATCATTCACTCATCCTGAGCACTACGTTTGCCCTTCCAGTAATGCCATTAAAGCCCATTTTCTGCCCCCAGAGAGCACATTTTACCTAAATCCCACAGAACAGCACTAATGCCATCAGGGTGCTGATTGTTGGGGGGTTACATAACAGCCAAAGAGCCTGGGGGGCAGAGAGGGCAGGTGCAGGTCTGGAGCCCTCCATGGCCCCAGGCAGGATTGGGTTTTGGTTTAAATGCCACAGCTCAGATTTTATGCCTGAGTTTAATTTGCTTCGCAGCAGCTCTTCCAGCCTCACGGAATTTCACACTAAGCTTCTTACAGTGGATTTAATGGTAATCTCTGGGAAGTCCATGGACATGAGATGGACAATCAATCAATCTCTCACACTTCTGCATTTCTCAAGAAACCCTCGAGGAAGCCACACAGCACCAGCAGAGACACCAGAGGCTGAAAAGGGCACAGGGAATTAATCTCAGCCCTGGAGATGCACAGCATCAAAACAAGTAACCAAACACAAGTGGAGACTACTCAAACAACTGTGAATGGTGTCTAATCAAAGGAAATCCCTAGCTCTGGGAAGCAGCTCATGCTTGTAAAGTCACTAAATAATATGTAAACAAAAAAGGAGTGAAGCTTAAGAACAAAATCATTCACTACTCAGAACGAAAAAACCACAAGCACAACCAAAATCTATCAGCATGTTTCAGCTCTTTGTAAGTCTGGGAGCTCTCTGGCAGTGTCTTTTTTTCTTTCAACAAAAAAACAAAACAAATGGGAAAACCTGGGAGCAGCAGCTCCCAGAAGTCACGTCTGAGTAACCACAGTAACTGCTCCTTCAGCCTCCCCTATTGACACCGTGGGCTCAGTGCTTCTAGAATGACCAATAACTCATCTTATTTTCACATTACAAGTCAAAGGTTTCTGCTCTTTGCCTTCTCAAGCTGATCCTTGACAACCCTTAGTTATTCTTGCCATGGCAGAACTCAGAGTTCCTTTCCAGACTGAGGTTCCCTCCTCCTTTGCTCTTAGAGATCAGAAAGGAACCAGAAGCATCCAAACAAAAGCTTGGCACTATGAAATCCGAAAAGAGCCTGAATGATCCTTAATGGTAAGCTTTGTTCCCTCACTGAGACTTCACAGAGCACCGTGGTGCAGTGCAGAAATGTCCTGCCGGGCCAGTGCCCCAGTTGGACACCATAAATAATTCATGTTTTCCACCCCTGCCCCAGGACCCCTCCTTCTGCCAGCTCAGCAAAGTTCCACTTATTATCTTCAAGCAATTAGCCCAGGTTTCATCCTTTCTTCAGAAACAACTCCACCAGAGCTGTCCATTGTAAGAGCCCTGGTGCCACTGCAGCACAGTTGCTGAGGACTGTAAGTTTTCCATTAGGACTATGGAATTAGTCCTTTGTCAACACTGAAAAGCACAATCGGTTAAGCACAGCCATGGCCAAGTGCCAAAGCACTTTGTCACATCAATGGGGTGAACAAGGAGCACAGATTTATTAAGCAAACACAGTTAAGTTTGCACATCCTAATCCTCTTTCTTCTCGAGGATCCCTCAGCAGGGAGGGCACAGCAGCTGATTATGACACTACAGAGCTGCGGAAAAAGCAGGAGGTGGGAAGAAAAGGAGCAGGAGAGTTTGTGCTGCCCCTGCCAAGGGGAGGACGAGCACACAGGTGTGTGGTGTCACTGTGCCAGCTCGAGGGTGGCTTTCAGGACAAGCAGCACCCTCCCCCTGTGTGACCAGACACAAAGACCAGACACATTGCCAGGGGCCGTGCCCATGTCCCCAGAGGAATCCCCAGGGCTCCCCAGGCCAGGGAAGCTCTGCTCAGGAGGGCAATCCCTGCCTCACTGCAGCTGAGCCACCTCTGCAGTGCCCGGGCAGCAGCTCCTCCTTCGAGGCCTCCCAGCTGGCAGAGAGCAGCCTGAGCATGCCAGCAGCCATGCCCCTGCATGCAGAGGTGGAGAACCAGTAAACCATGAGCTTTCTCTGCCAGAATGCCATCCCTGCCCTCTACAAAAATCAGTAAGTACATAAATAAGGATCATACACCGATGAACCAGACCTTGTTCTCAGCCTGCATGTGTTGTATGATACAACAAATACAATTCCCACCACAGCACACTGAGCTAGGGCAGACCCCCTCATTCACCACACTGCCTTTATATGCCACACCTCCTACTTAACTTCACCAATTTAACCAAAAAATAGGAAAAAAACCCCCACCAAAAGGCCCTTCCTAAAGCCTGCCCCTGTGCCCACACAGAGACGTGCAGAGGATGAACAGCCCCAGCCTCAGTGCAGTCAGTTCTGCTGCTCAGTTTGCAGACATCAAACAGCCACGTGTGACAGCATCTCTGTCCCTGTCCAGCAGCACGGCCTGGGGAGGCCACGGGAGCAGCTGGAATGGGGACCCAGTCCCCAGGGCCTGGAGCCAGGCTGCAGGGAGCACTGCTTCCCCCCAGGCTGCCAAACAAAGCCACATCTGGGGCTCCGCTAGAGACTCGGAAGAGGGGAAAAAAAGCAGAATAGAATGGAAGGTGAAGTTAATTAACCTTTAAAAGTAATGAATGGAAGCTGCAGTGCAACAGATGATATGAACTAATTTATTCACCCTCCTCAGAAACAATCATTGTGCTAAAGAAACATGTTTATCTATTCTATTTTAAATTACCTCGGTGCAAGTCACCGACAGTGAGTCACCTGTGGGCAAACACTGAATTGACAGTCTCAAACACCGAAGTGATTTTATGACTGAAAATGATGCTGTTTTGTGCCTCTGAGTTTCAGGCTGATCAATGTTTCTATTGGTAACACGAGAACACCTCTGAGCCCATCCTCTGCTGTGCTGGTATCAATAACCTGCCACAGCACAGGCTCGAGCTCCCTGCCCCACAGACAGCTTTGCTGGCACTCCCAGGGAAAAAAATCCAGCCTGGGGCTCCTCACAACTCCCACTTCACTCATGCAAGGAGACACGGAGCAGCACAAGCTCCCTGAGGCATCAGCTGCTGAAGGAAAGAGGAAAAAACAGCACACGCAGCCCTTGCAGCAAGCTCAGTGCTGGACAGAGCTGGGAAGGTTTCTGTCAGCACATTCTGCTCACCAGCCCTCGGTGTCCCCAAGTGCCAGCACTGACCCCAGTGTGGCACTGGGACAGCTCAGTCTCCAGCAAAGCACTAAAGGAGTTACCTCAACAATTCCAATCTACGCCCCAGAGTTTTGGAAAAACAACAGTTCTTCAGCAAACAGCAACATTTCCCCTAACACCATGACAGTGTTCTGCAGATTTATTGATAAAAGAGTAGATTTCATTCATAAGCACCAAAGCCATGAACACTGAGCAGTTAGCAAGCACATAACCTAGTTAGTACCTGGCCAGCCACATCCTCTGCAGAACTGGTCAGATATTGCCCCTGGAGCCACCAGCATCCAGCTCCAGCACCCTCTGAAGCCCCGGCAGGGCCATGGCAGGGACACTTTGTGGTGCCCCACTGTGACACTCGGGTCAGGTGGCACTCAGGGCAACACTGGACAACCTCCTCAGGACATGCCAAACCTCCTCCAGGCTTTCCACCTGCCAAAGCTGCCATGTGCATGTGCTAACTTCTTGTGAGTGCATTTAATGCTGAGACAGATTTAAGCTGTCACTGGAATGAAACCTGTGGATGAAACCAAGTTCTTCCCAGGAGACTGATGCTTTCCATATCCACTAGGACCAGTTTGCTGTTCCAGTTTAATTCCTTTACACATCAGTATCCCAGAGCCTACACTCAGTGCTTGGACAGCTGCACAGAAGTCCCACAGCAGCACTAATAAGGACGTTAAACAGGCCAAAATTCTACAGACAGGACCCTGACCATGATCCCACCTCCGAGCAGCCAAACCTCAGTGCCAGGGACACCCCAGGACACCCAGGGACAGCCCCTCACTGCTCCACAGCCCTCACTGGCCTCCCCACACAGAGATGGCATCACCACAACCAAGGATGACCAACTGGACTTTGGCCTTGCTATCATATCTGAGAAGGAAGGGACAGCAGAATGACCTCGAGCAGAACTCCACCCCAGCCACGTTCTCTGGAATGTGCTTCTCCACACACACACACACTGCCATGAGATTCAAACCTTGAACCTGATGCTTTCCTTGCAGGCCTGTTCCCAGCCCCTCCAGGAGAGCTGGCTGCTGTGAATTATTCACTGGGGCCATATCCATTACCTGCTGCACCTGGCAAGGCAGATGGAGTAACACCTGCCCTCCTTCAGCCACCAGAGCTGGAGAGCTTTGGGTACCAGCACCTGAGAGAGGAACAGCAGCATTGGGCACCACAGCTCAGCAGCCCCAGCACAGGCAGCCCTCCCTGCAGGGCATCCACAAATAACTCACTTTTGCCTAAAATAAGCTCTGGTTTTTATACTATAGCTGTGTCTATTCCCAGGGACTTCCACTAGATAAAAAATATTCACTGAAATCAACCCTGACAGATACAAAGAAAAAAAAAACGTATGAACCCTCAACACTGCCCTGAAATTTTCTAACGTCTTATAAGGGCAAGATGGTATTGCAAAGTATGATCCACGACTTTTGGTGGCTTTATTTTAGATTAGTTTGTTTGATTTTAAATTACAGATAATCTTGTCACAAAAATTTCTTCTGAACTACACAATTCTGGCAAGAAAGCTCTTCTGCTAAACGTATTTTCTAAGTGTTTTCTTTAAAAGAACATAATCCAACATCCTTAAGGATGAGCAGAATACAAAAATTAACTTTAATCCATGATTTCTCCTTCTCTCTACAGCATTTACTATCCATCCACTTAGAGGCTTAAGCTAATTGCCACTTTCCATTGAGCACTGACTTAAATTGAACAAAATTAGATGTTATAAACTAGAAGATACTGAAGAAAGTTATTCAAGATGTCTTCCTTGTTTGTACCATCTCCTGCAATTCTTAGAAAGACATCTTTTATCCAGTGCTTTCATTCAAATTTTACATACCACTTGCAAATGTGTTATACTATTTATAAGTGCTACTAGAAAAAACTATCAAACTCTTCTCCACTAAAAGCCACAGCAAAATTCTCAACAGATGAAAAGGTCAAGAATGTTTTTATTCAAGGCAAACACATTTGTAATAATTTAGACTAACACAGAAGTGCAGTCTGTCCTCATCAAAAGAGCAGTATCTCAAATTCAAACTACACGTTTTCATGGAGAAAATTACTTTCAAGACCATACAAACCCACCAGGTTTTCTTGTTAAACATTCAGGAATAGATACACAGTTATTATACCAACAACACCCACATAAACACTGCAATTTACCCATCCCAGGGGTTAAGTTACCTGATTTTTCTATAAGCATTTCCAGACACATTACGAGATCGTTCTATGGCAATTCCAAACTCAAACATCCTTACCTTTTTCTGGACTTAAATTTTTATATACTTCAAGGTCTGCCATTAAATTCGTAACTCAGGCATTATTGGCGAGCAGAATGGAAATTCTCCCTTGGGGAAAGGCTCCGTTTGATCTTCGTGCCTTCAGAGCCAACACATTTGGAAAGCGATCCCGGGAAGCACGGCCGGGCACGGCTCCTCAGGATGAGCGAGGACAGCCGGGTGGCCCATAGCACAAAGGCAGAGGTGAGAGCCGCTAACTTCTGTCCCTCCCGAGGAGCTGGCGGGGAGCGGCAGCACCTCCGTGCTGTGCTGTGCTGCTGCGGAGCGGCTGCTGTGCCCGCTGTCACCCCGCGCCGTGCCCGCTGTCACCCCGCGCCGTGAGCTCCGGGCTCCCAGCGCCGTGCCCGCTGTCACCCCGCGCCGTGCCCGCTGCCACCCCGCGCCGTGCCCGGACGGACAGGGATTATTTCCACACTCGGGCTCGGCAGCGGAGAGTGACGCAGGCTGGATGCGGGAGGGGAAGTCCAGCCCCGCTCCGGACTAACCCCGGCATGTGCAGCCGGGAGGGGAGAACCCCCGAGCGCTGAGTGCCTTTGCTCTGTGCCCCTCGTCCTGCCGCTGTCCCACTGTCCCTAACTCCGGCAACAGCCACCTGCAGGGTCAGGCCAGCTGCAGCACAAATCCACTCGGATCGGGCTGTGCCATGCCCGAGGAGCAGGAGTCTCCCGGGAGGTTTTCCTGGTTTAGGGCAAATTTGGTAGGAAACCTCTGAATGGAGTCCCTCTAGGAAACAGATTCAAGCAGTCCCTCCCCCAACTGGTTCGGGGAAATATTTCCTCGGAGAGAAGCGCAAAAAAAAAACTCTGCACCTCTTCTCTCCCCCTTCACTCCTGGAACTAGTCTTAAAGCTGCAGAACTCAATATTCAACACCAACAGAACAGATGACTGGGGATACAAGCATCATAAAGTCACCCCAAGACACAGGTGCAGCTACAGAAACCCCCCGTGCCCCTGGAGAAACCCTGGGCTGGTTTAAGGCACCCCAGTGCTCCCAGTGAAATCAGGGGGTTTACAGGCAGTGTGGGACAATGGGCAGAAGCATTCAGACTTGAATAAATTGCACTTCCTTACAACGGAGCAGCCCAAGGGCTCGCGGGGCTGGAAAGCACAACAAGAATGAAGTCAGCTCCACATACAATGCTTCACATCTTACTGCATTTTCTAATTCTTTCCCTCTTCAGCTGGCTCTTCCACTGTGACATTTACATTAGCACACCAAAGGAATTCCCAGCTGTATTCCCAAACATTGTGACAGCAATAAAAGAGACAGAGTTTGTCTAGCACAGGCCAGGAAAAAGTTACACGAGAGACAACGTGCCAGAGGAGGAAAACGAAAAAAAAAAAGCCACTCAAAAAAAGCCACTCAACAAAACCACTCCTCATAGAGCCACATGCCTGCAGAACTTCAGTGAGATGTGAGACAAGATCCAAGTGGAGCTGACACGTTTTACCTCCTGAGAAATCTTTATTTCTTAGCTGTTGCTAACACAGAGAGCCCTCCCACAGCCCCCAGGACAGAGCTCAGCACTCTGCAGGGTATCCATGGACTATGCCCAGCACCCTGGAATGTGAAACAAGAGCCCAGAGCCACTGCAGGGTCTCTGGGCTGCTCTCAGCTGTGGCTCTAATGGCACTGCCAGGCTGGCATGGCAGGAGGTGGCACCAGTCCCACTCTGAGGAGGGAGTGTCACCCACTGCCAGTCAGAGAAGGGAAATGGGGCAGCGTTACCCCAGCTCTGGCTCCCAGCTCAGCTCACCACGTTCACGGCTGGAATCACCACTCTGAAGCCTCCAGACACTTACCACTGCATGCACATTGAAATGATGTGCTATAGCTGCATTTCAACAGCAAAAAATAAACTGTCACTGCTGTACAGTTTAATCATTGATGTATCAGATTGCACTTGATAATGTGTTAAATGCAAATTACTCACTCCTACTGTTCTGTTAATTATAAGACAAGCTATACAAAAGCACCTTCAACACCACAGCTGCTCTGTAAGAAACCTCACACAATCACCAATACATTCTTCATTATTTTGTCTCCAAAATACACTTCGTTTTAAAACCAGATGTGCTTAAATGCTACATGCCTCTAGAAATTCAAGCATGTTATATAGGTTAAAAGAACATTACAGCAAACAAATGAAGATGTTATGTAATTCAGCTGACATATGCCAAATAGTATATGAAGACCTGTAGGTTTATTCAACTTCCCAAAAAAATTTAAAAAATCAATCCCCATGACAAGTCCTCAGTGTCAAGCCAGGTTTTGCATGTTTTGCATTTAATCCCGAGCCCTATCAGTTTGCTTGGCTTTTCCCTTGCTCCCAGGGGTCACAGGCTCCTGCTGGGAATGCTCTGCAGAGCCACAGCTCACACAGTTCTAACAGCCCCACAGGTGATGGTGACAAACAAGCTTTCTGAACAAAAAACTCACTTTCCTTTACCTGTAGTTGACTGACATCAGTGATCACCGTAAGATCTTTTCAGCCACCTCTGCTGTCCCACGGGTATTGCACAGTCCTGGGCTAAGGTCTGCAGCAAAGGTAACAGCCTCACCTCCACTCCTGTTCTTCCCACTTAGGTTTTCTGCCCACACCTCACGAGGCTCAGATTACTGGGCAGAGACAAAACCCTGCAAGTTCTACTGCAATATATCCATTTTCTAATAAATGAGAATATGATTTAACTAATAGTTGGGAAATTACAGCATCAGAGGAAGGTTCATTTTCTAGCTCATTGGGTTTTCCTTTATCACTGTCAAAATAGCTGGAAACCAGTACAAAGCCCAATTCTGCTAAAGAGCAAGAAAAGCTGATTAGAGAACTAACACCTCTTACAGGGAATAGATAATGAAATAAGGAGATAGCAACATCTTCATAATCATCATCCAAGTGTAATCTTAGATCTGAACTGTGAGACAATCTCCTTGTGAAAAGTCAGCCAGCAATGAATTAAACTTTGTATCAACTGCATGGAAAACTTGTCATTTTTATCAGATTAAAGCTTTTATCAACTCATTTATCATTAATGAAGACATGGTTCTACGGAAAGCTGAGAAACACACAAAAATGAAAGGGGAAAAGTACTTGGCATGAGAACACAACCACCAGAAACATTGTGGGAGACAGATCCCACAGGAGACTCCTTTCATGAACAGATCCAGAGACAGACACAGTTCTTGAACAAAGCAGAGAGAGTTTCTGCAGGCACTTCAGGCCCTTTTTAAATCTAAGTGGACTTTAATACATCAATTCCTTAATGCTCTTCTAATGCTCTTCTTGCAAACACATTTCCATTTACATCTATTTGTCTCAAGGAATGAATTGTGGCTATTTCACCACATAAATCAGAATATGAGCCCAAACACTAATTCCTGCACTACTAACTCATTCTGCTTTTCCAGCATCATTACGAAACTCTAAAAGGCTGAATCCTGCAGCCCACAGCTGGCATCTGTAGCTGTGCCCCCAGCCTTGCACAAGTGCTAATTATACAGCACTGCCCATCAGCAAACAACAGGCCTGAAGGGTTTGTGCAATCTGGCAAAGCTCTACGACTGCTCCCCCAAAAACGCTTGTGCTCCAATAACCAAAACAGTCCATTTGAATGTAAAAAATGAGAACAGAAGGTATTTTATGTCCTCATTGGGCACAGAAGTCCAAGGTCACTGAGGCAAGGTGACATTCTCTGTGGTTTCCCCATCAGGATGCTGGACAGCCAAAGCCACCAGGATGTGCCCAACATGACTTGAGGACCTGTGTCACCTTCCAGGCAATTCCCTTTCCAAGGTAACACAACCTGCTCCACCCCTAACAGCCTGAATTCCTGCTTCCCTCCAAACACAGCATTCCCACCAACCACCACAAGTTTTGGGGTTAATTCCCACAGATGGTCGTAAGCACAAATGAATTCCAGAAATCTCATGAAAAAAAATACAACTATCAGAGGCAATGACAAAAACTGCAATTATCTAGATGCAGTTTTGGCTAGGGAAGTACTTGTCTTGCTGACTGGGAGGCACTGGGAGCCACAGGCAGGGCTGCTCTGTACACTTTGGGTTTTTCCCCCTTTGTACTTTTAGCCCTGACCATCTAGTAGCAAAGTTAAATGGACGTTTGCTCTGACAGCACAGCCATTCCTACATTGTTACTGCCAGCAAACAAACAAAACATGATGCACATCTACAGCTTAAAACCCCTGAAAAAAAAAAAAAAAGAAAAAGAAAATCTCTTCTTCCAAGCCTCGAGGGATGCTGTACTTTGTATTTTGGAGCTGCTTGCAAGAGGAAGGAAAGTGGGTTCATCAAATCCTCAAGGCTATTCCAAACATTTTAATTGCTTGTCTTCTCTGTTCTGCAGAAACTGCTAAAGCAGCTCACCCCAGCCCCTGTCTCTGGTCTGTTATTCTCTGTGTGCACACACACTGCTGTATCTCGCTGCTGCTGCTGCTGAAGAAAACTTACATTTTTGCTTCTGGGCAGATAAGACTCCCCAGAGTACAAGGCACAGCAGCAACCTCCACTTCTGTAACCAAATATTTCAGACATAAACAGATAAGAATTTTAATATCCTGCAAACGCAGCCATTAGCAGCTTTTCCTAATAAAATTACGAATTTATGAGAGAGCCTTAGGCAATGTGGATGCACACAGTACTTCATTACACACAGAAATCTCAGTCATTATTTAAAGACAACCCGTCAGAGCCCATGCAAAGCTCCACAGTTGTGTATCAATACTTCTTCTCCAACAACAGGCAAATGTCTCAAAGCACCACCCAAACCCAGCAGAGGAGCCTGGTCCAAGTACAGCAACCTTCTCCTGAGTGGAATGGGAGCACTGCTGTTTGTGTCTGGAGTTCACTGGACACAGGAATTGAACTGGGACCACAGATAGCTTTTCTTGTTTCCCATTAGTCAATACAGTGCCTGCTAATCACATTTACAACTTCAGAGCAAGAGCACAAATACAACGCTGAAACTATTTTTCCAAAACTTGTCAAACTCCCACTCAAAATACCTTAGTTTTTCCTGGGCCTGTTTTATACACTCATGGACAATTTTCAACTTGCTCTTGTGCCAACTTCCCCCATCAGTTCAAATAAGCCTTTTCCTCCCTGAACTTCCCCTTTGCAATGCACTCAGAGCCAGCAGTCACATCCCCTCAATCTTTGATTTCCCAAGCTAAACAAACCTGACTCATCTCATCTCCACTTCTGTACCCTTCTCTCTGCTCCTGAGCTCCTCCTGCTCAAACACTGCCCAGCAGTGCATTAGGCTGGGCCTTGTGGCACCAGCACCTTCATCTTCCTCCTGAACACTCAAAACTGCATCTTCCTTCAGCTGATCACAGAATCAGAATGCTTTGGTTGGACGGACCTTAAAACTCACCTTGTTCCACCCCCTGCATGGGCAGGGACACCTTCCACTATCCCAGGGTGCTCTGAGTCCCCTCCAACCTTGAACACTTCCAGGGATGTGACATCCCACGGGGCAGGTACTGTCCTCCTGCTGCTGGGGCACTGCACTGCAACAGGGCTGCAGGTTCAGCTGGGTGTTCCTGCTGCAAGCTGAACCATTTTTCCTTTTGTTTTTGTAATTTCTTTTTTTGGGGGGGACAACGTTTGGTTTTGTTTGGGGTTTTGTTGGTGGTTTTTTGGTCAGCTTTTTGTCTCTTGGTTAGCTTTTTGTTTCTTGGTTTTTTACACAAAGCAATTAAACCACTCCAAATAAAACACAGAGCTTCAGCATTTTTATTAATGCAGTCCATGGGTTCTTGCATTTGAACTCCTCAGCAGGTGAACAAATGCAGGTGCCACAAGGGTGTGAAGGAAACACCACAGATGAGCACAGCTGGGCAGCAAAATTCCTCTTGTGCACCTCTGCAGACACTTCCAGTCCTTCTAAAGACACTCCTATGCTTTTCAAGAGCACCAGCTGGGCCTGTGGGACATTTTTCCCTGGCCTGCACCCGAGGTGAAGCAGCTCCTCCAGCTCACAGGTTCCATTCCAGACAATCACTCCAGACAGCCCTGATGCCACTGAGCTGTCCCAGTGCTCCCAGTGAGGGTGCACTTGGAAAATGTGAGCAGCCTGAGTGACCAGCACAGCCCTGGAGGAGCCCAGCCCCTCTGGAGCACCAGAACCAGCTAATTCCTGGGACATGCACACATCCTTACATCATGCTGTGGAACTGTCACCTCTGTCACTCTGCCCAGGGGGGAACTCAGCCCCTCCATGCACTCAGAAGGAAAGGAACTATCACTGCAGGGTTTTGCTTAGGTTAAAGGAGACAAATGGGAAGCCCTGATGGATTCTGGCAGGGAATAATAGTTAATCTTATCTGGTCATCAATCAAAGAGAAATAAATTAGGCCATGAAATCTTTCTGGTCTAGGATTGCTGCTAATTATGCCTTGGGCTGTAGATGATTATCACTTTGCAGACTCATCCCTCAGTGATCATGGATTCCTGGAATCTGTGCTGATGGATCATTATCCAGCCTTTGCACCATTAGCAGGATAAAGGCAGAGTGCTGCTCTGTGCTGAAACACCACCTCAGGTCACAGAGCATGGACCAGACTCTTCTTTCACTATTCTGGAGTAGCAGAGCTGCAAATACACATCCCTGTAGCTGTTCCAGTCACACACTATGCAGGAGGGCAGGGAGAGCCTGGGGAGAACAGGGATGAACAGGCATCTCCCAGAACACTGCCACAGTGCTCAGGGGCACCTGGGTGAACACACCCCTTCCACAGGGTCAGAGGGAACTCTGAAGGAGCATGATCCCACCATAACCACTGGGACCACACGAGTGGCCTGATAAATCCCAGGAATTAATCCATTTCATGGGAGAATAGAATGGTTCTGCCTGGAGATGACAGCACAAGTCCCAGGTACAGCACACATATGAATTAATGCGACAACACCACTGACAGACTTACTTACAGAAAGTTATTAACATTCTTCTGTTGTCCCAAATAGAACTAGAAGTGCTCATGGGCAAGAAAAAAGCAGTACAAGGAAAAACAGGGTTCTGTCTGAACTGGCTTTCATTAGGAAGATTCACAGACTGACAAATGATTAATTCTCTCACTAAGCCATTAACTTCATTGATGGTGATATAACCACAGTGACAAAAATGCAGATACAGTTTGTTTTACAGTGGGCTGCAAACCCCTCCAGTCCTGACAAACACACTGAAAACAGAGCTGTATGTTCTCTAGCGAAAAAAAAAATACCTTTGCTTTGAATGAGATTAGTAGTTCTATCTTTAATTCATAGCCATTCCACCCTGCTGTTATTAATAGTGCCATAAATCTGCCCTAAAGTGATGTTTTTTAATTACTGGCCTCAGAGGGAATAAAGCATACAAGATCTGGGCCTCTCAGAACAGCATTAGGAAGCCACTCCCTCAGCAGACAGAGGGTCCAGCTGTGTGATGAGATGAGACCTGCTGCAGCCCCGGTGTCACCCAGAGCACAATGAGTGACCCGAACAGCTCTGCCACCAGCCGTGCTGGTTCTCTGCGGGGCTCGGTGCTTCAGCGAGCCCAGCAGCTCTGCCTGCCCCCGGGGCAGCTCCTGCTGCCTGCCCGGGGCTGCTGGGGCTGCGAGCACCGGGGCACGGGCCGACCCCAGCGGGTCCAGCCCCAGCAGCACCGGGGGGATCGGTGGGACCCGCTGGAATCGGTCGGATCCAGCCCCAGCAGCATCGGGGGAAGTAGCCCCGGCCACACCGGAGGAGATCGGTGGTACTGGGGGAATCGGTCAGACTCATCCCCGGCAGCCCCGGGGGACATCGGTTGGACCCAGCACCTGAGGGGATCGGTGGGACACAGGACCGGGGAAAATCGATGGTACCGGGGGGAGGTGGGTCGGATGGGGGGAATCAGACAGACCCGGTACGGGGGGGATCGTTGGTACCGGAGGGNGTCCCCGCACAGAGCGGGCACGGCCGGGGCTCGGCCCCGCAGCTCCCCAGGAGATGCAGGCATGGATACAGAGTGCCAGGGGCCGCCGGAGAAGGAAACACAAGAGCCGAAAATGCAGAAAAACTCCGTAACTCACCGTGGAACGCGCCGTTGTCCGCTAGGAAGTGCCGGCAGTACTGCAGGCAGCTCTTCTTGTCCAGACTCCAGTAACTCATCGTGAGCCAGCTTCCCGCTCACCATCAAAGGCTCGGACCCTGCAAAGCAAACGGGAATGGGTAACTGGGAATTAATTTACACACAGTGCCCCCAACTACTGCAAGTACTGTAATTATTAGAGCCCTTTATGGAAAGCGGCCCATTGGCTTCACACAAAGGTGACAACAAATGTAGTTCTTCGCTCTCCAAACGCGCCCATCTCCACGGACACATCGCCTGCTGCACTGGTGCCACCAGCCAGCGACTGCCAGGGTGCTGCAGGGAGCAATTGACACCTCTGTCACCATCACCCCCCCTAGCCACCGCAGGCCACTGTGAGGCCTGCAGAGACGATCAATTTATTCCATTCCGTGATGCTGTCCCATATTTAACAGGCTACAGACACGTCCCACAATGCCACAAAACTATAAATCCTCCCCAAGTGAAGGTTACAGTAATTAAAAAGGTGACTCAAAGGTAATCACCCCCTGGTTTCGAGAGCAGAGCAGAGTTGTGAGGACGCAGGGTCCCTGTGCCCTTGCCCTTGGCAGACATTGCCCTGTGGCACTCGGGATGAAATCGCCCATGGACAGGCAGATTGAGCCTGAGGAGCAAAAATAACACCGATGGTGACAGGCAGACACACCAGCATTTCATACTTCTTTGAAGCCATGGAATTCTTAATCTCCTGTCCTGACACCAAATCCTTTCACTGGATCCTCCTTCTCTCTTTGCTATTTTATGAAGTTCAGGTTCTGGTTTCAGCAATCCAGACACCCCTTCCTGTTACAAGCCCACTTTGGTCTCCCATTTTATCTCCCTCCCACCTTCACTCTGGTCAACCCAGCTGCTCGCTCGCCCACACTCGGCACAAACAACTCAAACTGTCTTTATAACCAAGCAATTCTAGCAGGATGTAAGGACAGTGCCACCCAAATCTCCTCATAAAACTCCTGCCAGGAGGGCTTAGTAACAAACCCACCCCCGAATGAAGCATCACAGCACATGAAGTGCTTGGCCTGCAGCTCTGCTGAGGAACACAGATCCATTTCATTCAAAACAAAGAGGACAACAAATAATCTGAAATCCCAGCCAAGGGGACTCCTCTGATCCCTAATGACCAATTTAGCTACAATCATTTCCTGGGGTGCAGCCACCGCACTCAGCTAACCAGGGAACAGAAGAACCTGGAGAAATTTTCCCCTTTCCGCAATAACTCGTGCCTCGGTGGCAATGTTTGTGTTGACTTGCAAACATTAGACACCCACAGGCCAGTCCCAGTGTGACACCGGTGCTGTTCCTGCCCCAGGCTGTGGCTGCACAGCTGGGATTTGCCTCTGTCAGGGGAGCAGGGATGGTCGGGATGCTCTGCTGCAGGTGGGAGCCACAAAACACCTCTTCGTGCTTTGCTCCATCTTAAACCATCCCCAGGCTCCACTGGGGGGTGTTTTGGGTATGGCCCGTGTGTTGTTTACACTACAGGCGTGTTTTGCCAAACTTTGGAACCCAAGCAGCAATACCCACAACCCCTGCCAGGCTTCACCTTCTACATTTCCTGCACTTTCGCCCTGGCCACCCACGAGCTTTCCTTATAGCCTGCACTTAGGCCACTCTTCCAGCCCTAATTAGTAAGACAAAAGCTGTTAGTTACTTTTAAAGCACAGGAGTAACACTACAGCCCAGCCCACTGCCAGGCTTTTTGCTTTAGGCTACAGCAGTACAAGAGGCGTCGCGTTTTAATTCAGGAAACCATATCAAATATTCACCGCGAAGAATTTGCACACAATAAAAGCAGATCTTATCTCCCGCGCAGCTCCCACACAGAACCCGGATCACAGGAGAGGTTTACAGGGAAATGTGGCTGTGGATCCATTCCTGCAGTGCCTCTGAAAGAGCCCCTGAGCCCCCTCCCCTCTCTTTCACCCCGCGGCTGACACAATCCTCCTTTGTTCTTGCACAAAGGCTTCTCCCACACCACGGTGGCCCCTCGGAACAAAGGTTCTCCCGGGCACATGAGGGATGAAGGCAGATTCCCGAAGGGGTTGCATCAGCTGACACAAACATCCCACAAGAAAACTCTCCCAAGAAACACCAGCAGTTTTTTGGATAGCCCCCAAGGTTATTTACTTTACAAGGGTTCCAGGACA
This sequence comes from Rhabdornis inornatus, assembly GCA_013397075.1. NCBI lineage: Eukaryota > Metazoa > Chordata > Aves > Passeriformes > Rhabdornithidae > Rhabdornis > Rhabdornis inornatus. The sequence continues at coordinate 105,874 of VWZS01005574.1, forward strand.
TCCCAGCCAAGATCATGCCTCACCCTACAGTACAAAAAAAAAAGCAAACAAAATCCCAACCAACCCCACACTTGGGCCAAATACCATAATTTCAAAGGAACACGCGCTTAGGAACTTAACTACACAAATTTGCATCATTTCAATACAAGAGAAAAAGAACATTCTGTCTATGCCAACGACTGAAATGTGGGCTGTACCTGTATCACTTATTTTATACACGCAGAATAAACTACTAGAGTAAAAAGTGCCCACAGAAGCATATAATTAGGTTTAATTAGGACTGTAACTATTTTGGCAAAAAGTTACCAAAATCCTGACCAGATATAAATCCGAGCTCAAAACCAGCTTGATAAAGCAGCCAATTCAGAGAGAGTTGAAAACACTCCTCGCTTTTCCACTCTGCAGGTTTCTCAGCTCAGGGTATCATTTTCACCATAAGCAAAATTCCTGCAGGTTCAGCCCTGAGCCTGCCACATTCATTCCAAAAGGTAAAACCTGCCTGAGAGCAGAGATGCTACTGCAGCATCAGGAATCCACCTGCTTTGTATCTGGATAAAGTGTATTAATCTGGAAGTTGAGCAAGGAGTCCATTATGTGCTGTGCAGAAACACAGCACCTTGAGAGAACTGTATTTGCTATTTTTGCTGATTATTTTCCATTAAACCTGTCAGCTGCCTTATTTTAGTGCTTTGAGCACTGTGTTCCATGAGAGACACTTTTCCAAAGAGCTTTGAGTAGCTGTACAGAGCTGTACTTTACAAGAGAGTTATTAATGGAAGGAAATTGATACTGCTCAAGTTATTAATGGAAATAAACTGGCATTGCTTGTTATTAATAGAAGTAAGCTGATATTGCTCAAAGTTTGATGCAAGGAAGAAGTTAACTTACATATTCACGTGTGCATGCATGAATGAACAGTGCAGATATAGACAGACATGAACAAATATCTCTTTGTTATCAGAAAGTGGGTAAACACCTCACAGGGAAAGTTTCATTCTGCACATGCTTTAGAAAGTGATTTGATTCTAGGAGTTATGGAAATGAATGTGTAAGGTATTCTGGATGCAGCAGAGGATGCATGTGCCCTGCCTGGGTTGGGAGAGATGCTTCTCACAGCAAGAGGCTCAGCACCAAGGAGAACATCTGACCCCCCACGTCTCACTGTATTCTGCAGGTTCCCCTCTCACACAGAAAAACCCTGTGCACCGTGCAGGGAATTCCCTCATTCCAGGGAATCACCAGGCTGTTACCAGCAGCTGCAGGCTGAGCCACACTCAAACATTCTCAGCTCAGGCTGTTGGAAAGGCTCAGCACAGAACTGTCCTGGAAAGCAGCAGCACAACCCAAATATTTATCTGCAGCATTTAACCTGGACACTAAGCAGGTCCCCGGTGTGAAGAGGGAACAAGCACACGGCCAGGAAGGTGTTTGAGCCTGGTGACGTCTCTCAGAGCAGCACCCTGAGGGAGTTCAGGGGCTGGGATTGCTGATCCTGCCCCTTCTCACCTGCCCTCTCCCCTGCTGGTGCCCAGAGCACTTCTACAGTGACTCCATCAGACACCAGGGATCATTCCCAAAGGATGATCTGCAGGACACTGGCACTTCCCTCAGACAAAACCACAGCTCCAGAACCAGGGATCATTCCTAAAGGATGATCTGCAGGACACTGGCACTTCCCTCAGACAAAACCACAGCTCCTTTCAGCAGTTTCAGAACTCATATCTACCCAGTGAACACACGTGGGAAGTATGACTTATAAAAACTGATTCCTTTCCTTAGCCTCAAGTAGTGGATAAAGTTAATGTTCCTGGTAATTAAAGGGAAGTCCAGAAAACACTGAATACTGAGCAGGCTACTGATTTTGGAAGCTTGTGCCTGTTAATGACAAATCTTAGCATGAAAAATAGCTCAGAGATACTGGCATCTACAGTTGACATAAAGGAAAAGTATAACAAAATAATAATATTAATTTTTTAAAAGGTAAGAAATGAGAAGAGCAATCCAGAGTCACACAAAGACCACCCCAAATGTGTGGTGGAAATAATGCTGTGATGGAAATGATGCTGCATTGGCCCCAGCAATGGCCAGAGCCCTCTGATGAGCTTTAGAGATCTCAGTATGGCAGGGAGGACAGACCATCTGGCTGGCACTAAGCAGCAGGAATAGAGTCCAGAGAGAAAGGCTGGGCTTCAGTGTGGCAGCTGGGATTGTGGTGGGGGCATGCAGCATCTCTGATGACACCATCTCGTGTGGGCAGCACACTCCCAGTCACTGCAAGCAGAAAATAAACACCAAAGGACAAATACCACTCGGAACTTCCCCTGTGGAATCCTGGAGTGGTATTGAAAACCTAAGCAACTGAGCTTCACAAACAAACCCTCATTGTTATTAGAAGGGAGGGAGTGAAGTGCCTTATCTCCCGTTTGAGAACGAGCAAGAGATTCACTTGCTCTCCTCAGGAGCAGAGCAAGGGCTGCCCAGAGGGGATTGCTGGAGTTTCTCTGCACTTTCTTAGCTCCATGAAGAAATGTTCCACATCAAGCTCTACAGCACTTCCCATCAGCACTCAGCAGCTTGGCAAACGCTGTGCAGAGCACACAGACTTCTCCAGGACATGCTCCCCAGAGCCCAGGGCTCAGCCCTGTGTTACACTGATATTAAAATAACAGTCCTGACCAGAGGCAGAGGAGTCATTTGCATTTCTGTTCACACCACAAAGTGCAACCACGAAACTTTATGCCCTCACCAACTTCCTTTCCCTGGATCATATTAAAACACGCTGTAGGTTCTCTCCTAGTTAATCAGTAGCCATCAACAGGAACTTCCCAATCCATGTTTTTACTTTCTAACCAAAGTGACAACCCTCAAGCTTTCAGAGACCAGTTCAGAGCAATATGGGCGGGATTTTTTGGAAACAGTATCCACAAACCAAAGAAGTTCTTGGATGAAAAGCTTAGCCATAATCAGACCTAAAAAATAAATCTGAAGAGATTATAAAATCCTAATATGACAATATTCCATGGGGCATTCACCCATCCGCAGTCTTGGGCTTCTTATTCCACTAAGCCACTAACAGTCACCCAAATATTGCTAAGCATTTAAGCTGGTCTAAATTCATGCAGATTTAGATTTAATTGTCACACAAGCCAGGCTCTAAGGGTTCCACACATCATCTGTGCAAATCTCCACCTCAATCAGCATCAAAGATCAACATTCACCCAAAATAACTTGCATAAACATTGCTAAAGTTACACATATGGGAGCCAGGCAGAATAGGCAAGGCACACAAGATGGAAGTTCCATACTGCTGACACAAAAAGACATTTTTTCCAACAAATTGATATTTGTTAGAAATTGATTTTTCATATTTACAAAACAAAGTTTTACCTACCTATGGTATTAACTATGTCATTAATGTATGCCTACTTTGCAGAGTTAAACCACCTTGTATAAAACAAAAAGTTTAAAAAATACCCTCAAAGTTACACTCCCTTTTGAACAGCAAATATTTTACTATAAATATCACCAGCATAGAAAAAAACATCAACAGTGCTTGGCAACAGAAAACAAAACTACCCAGCATGGGATCCTTTTCTTATTTCTCTGGGAACTGGTCTGGAGGAATAAAAGCAGAGATTTTGTCTTGGTTTATTTTTCTGACAGATGAGTTCCCTATCAAATGTGCCATGAGGCTAGAACAGCTGTGCTGGCACCACGCTGGCAGCAAAGGTGTCAGAAGGGACAAGCCAGAACAGGAGCAAAGAATCCTCTGGATTTCCCTGGCAGCTACAGGAAACTCCAAATTCAGAGATGTCTAACCAAAGGGGGAAGGTCACAACAGAGTTTGGGATGCAGATACTGCACTTGCATGCTCTTAGATAGACCAGACTTAATGAAAATGCAGATTTTTAAAACTTTTTGCTGGGTTTAATCTGGCATTTTGGCTATTCCCCCACTAAATACACCTTGCATCACTCACCAGATGAAGACAGAGGATCAGCCCAACTCTGACTGCATCTAGTTGGGTCCTGCTAGAGGACAAATTCCCAGGATTTGCTCTTTGGGAGCAAGAGGAACAGGCTGGGCTCCCTGCACAGCACCACACCAGGGTCTGGCACACAAGTTGCCAGGCAGGCAGGACACGGGGCTGAGCCCCTGTGCAAAGCACACCTGTACCTGTGCCAGCCCAGCCAGCCCACAGCAACCCCTGCTCCTCCTGGGGCTGTGCATTCCCATGCAGCTTTTGTTCCCAGGTTTCTCCACTCCTTCTGGAAGCCATGAAAAGCATGTGTCAGCACAACTTGCTGCTGAGGAAGGCATTAGAAAGGATTTGAACTGACTCCCCATGGCAACGGACCCTGAAAGGGAATTAGCATTTGCTCCCCATTCCTCAAGAAGCCTAAATGGAATTTTTCTCCTCTTTAAGGAATTATTTGCAGGAGGGCAGTGTGCTGCTGCCTCTGGGGTTCAGCAGGCATACCTTCAGCTGGCACCTCCTGTTCAGGGTAACACTCAGCCCACAAGACATGGGATGGGTAAATATGACAGAGTCCATCCATGTTTTGCTTACACAGATCTCCAGTGCTCTGCACACCTTTCTGCTGCCTCTGCCAGCTCTCTGGACACCCATTCACCAATCCAAATCAGGTTTGGGTTCACTGTATAGAGGGTTTCAAACTGCAAATGAATGCAGGAGTCCTCCTGTAAATGAAAATCTAAAATGTACAGAGACAACTCACAATGTGATAAACTGTGGAGATAAAAACAGGACACCTGGAAAGGACTTGTGCCAACACAGCCATGTCCAAGGCATTGTCCATGTCCAAGGCACGTGCACCTCATGTACTTTACCACTACTCAGTGTGTGTGTGGTTCCCCCAGGGAGGGGGCATTTCACACCATAAGATCCTCTGTGCGGGACATAATTAACACAGCTGGAAATTGCTAACATTCTTCCTTTTTTTCGTCCACCTGTGGGTGGAACAACAACCAAGCAAAGAAGGAGGAGCTCCTTGAGGCTCAGCACAGTCTGGTGCGACCCACATCACCCCAGCCACAGGCTGGGTCACGCTCAGTGTGCAGAGGAACAGGAACTCCAGGTCAGTTCCAATAAATCCCGTCTGGAACAGAGCACACACCACTCTGCACCACAGCCTGGCTCCACTTGAAGTTACCTTGAGTTACTTCAGACTGAAGAGACCCACATGGGCACCTCATGCCAAGACTTGTAACACACACAGCCAAACGCCCCTGGAGTGGTTTTTCATCCTTCAGTGGCTCCTGAGCCTCCACCAGGGCACGTGGCATCGTCAGCACCCTGTCCTCAGCTTCTCTAGCCCTGCAACAGGCATCTGCTCCAGCCCCTGCCCACCTCTCCCTGCCCCTGGGGGAACCTTTGTGAGCACCCATCTGCAGTGCCGGCTACTTCCTCACATTGTGGATCCCCCAGGCTGCCTCCCCACGGCTCAGATCTGTGCTCCACATCACTCTCAGCCCCCCAGGTACACCTGGATGCTCCTCCTGTAGTGTCAGACGAGCAGCAAAAGGCTCCAAAGTCAGGAGAGCAGAGGGCAAGCTCAGATCTCTGGAGTAACAACAGTGCCCTCCGTGACCACAGAGACTGGAACAAGAAAGCCACCTTTGTTAAGAAACAGCTCCAGTTTCCTAAAATAAACAAGAAAGGAGGAAAACAAACCCAAAGGAGTACACAAGAACACACAGCTCCCTCCTGGCCGTTAGATCAGCCTGGCACCACCAGAAGCACCTTCTGCTTGTGGGCTGGGCAGCAAAGCCAGACTCGTCCCTGGCACAGCCCAGACCCACGGGTTCAAACCAATGAATCACTGCCAAGGGAAGCACGCTTTGCTGGCCAGTACAACAGCCAGGACTGCTCAGAGCATGCTGTGCATCCCACCGTGCCACAAAACTGCTTCTACAGCACCCTCACTTACACACAGCCGACTACATTCGAAGCACTCATCGAGGAGTTTTTCTAAGAGTCTCCAAAGCAATCAGGCATGAGTGTCTCACCTCCTCTGCAGGCACAGGCAGAAAATGCTGTCCTACTGCAGACAGTACAGCAGCTCTCCAGCAAACCTAGAAACAGACATTTGCTTCCCTAATTTGGAGAGTTTTCATTTTTTTTTAACATTCAAGCTTGTTTAAACTTACTAAAAAGGCCAGAGCAAACAAACAAAAATCGCCACACTACCCCACGCGGCTGTGCCCCGGCTGTGCCATCAACGTTATCAATTTAAATTGAATTGGATCTTGGGTGACACCTTAGAAAAAAACTCAGCTTATTCAGATTTCATTAAAGGAAAACTGCTCCATTTATTTGTAGAGCTAGCAGAAACACACATCTTAAAGTCTTTCCCAGAAATAAGTGGCAGCCAAATCATGAACAGAGGACTAATTTTCATTCTGTGTTTTGATGTTCATGAAACTGTTTTACTGCCACGGGTATTTCTTGTCAGTGTTTTAAATTACAGATTAGCTCATGCAAAACTGGGAGCTGTTAATAGCGGATGGCCTCTCCTTTGCTTTTATGGAGTGAAAATTTTATTCTCCTTCTCAAATACCGGTGATTTTGATCAAAGTCATGGCGGGACAGCCGCCTCAACGGCTGAAAGGACAGCAGCATTAAATCAATTCCCTAGGCAACCTCCCAAGCTGAGCCCCTATTGTTCAAATAATGAGTTGTGCACCACTTGATCCCAACTCACCAGCTGATCCCCATTTTTATAGACAATAAGTAGCAGAGAACCAGAAAGCACTCGTGAACTTATCATTTCTCATTCAGCTGATAAAACTTAACATTTCTTTCCATAACAGCCTACGGACATTTTTAAATGTAGGAAAAGAGCATCCTTCAGAGTTAAAAACAGATTTTATAAAAGTAGCACTCTCAAACTTATTCCAGGGAGCTGATGCTTAAAGAACCAGGAAGACTTTTTAACAGCGTCCATGCACTCTGCTGCCTCTCACCTCCCAAAAAACTCGGATTTTCTTTCCATATCCCACATTAACTCAGGTGCCTCACTGCAGGGTTCAGCACTGTTACCTGCAATTATTCTTTCACATTTCAGAACGAACACCTTAACTTTTCTTTCATTTCTAAGTTTTGCAACACGTGGGCCAGAAGTCCCAAGGACAAGTAAATCAGGAGGGCCCCCTGAAAACAGGCAAACATTGTGTTTTGTAACTCAGGAGTTAAAGCACACTTTAAACAAAGAGCCTATGACTGGTCCATCAGATAAGGTTTATGTCTTTCTCCCTGGAATTTAATAACACTTCTTCTAAAACACTTTTCGGCCAGGTGGAGTTGAAGTTCCCAGAATTGCACAGAGTAGCTTAATTACAAGAAAACGTGCATGGAGTTTAATTCACTGTACTTCCTTTTTAAAAATAAATGGTTTATGGACTAAGCAATTAGAAATAAGGTATTTTTAGGGAGTACTCAATCCAGGGACAGGTTGGACTTTTCTCAGCACCGTCCAGGTGGGGACAGGCGCTCCCCCCCACTCCTGGCTGCTGTCCTGCGCTCCTCAGGGGGGTCGGCATTTTTCACCAAGCCTCATTGAACACGGGCTGGGCTGGGGCGAGCCGAGCGGCTGCAGCTCGCTCCGGTTTCACTGCCCAGGTGCTGCCCCGGCACAGGGCGAGCGGGGCACGGCGGCTGGAGCCCGTCCAGGGATCCGCGGCACCGGGAGAGCCCCGGAGCGGCTCCAGCGCACAGCCAGGAGCCTTTTGTGGAACTGGCTGAAAAAAAGTTATACCTCGCAAACCCCCACCCCGACTTCGGGCCGCGAACACCGGGAGAAAGCAGCATCAACTGCACAGGAAAGCTCGCAGGGACACGGTCCCGTCCCGCCGCGGGAGCCGCGCACGGGGACGGGGCTCGGGGGT